>VXBO01015178.1:211456-230391 GCA_013400135.1 Rhinoptilus africanus
CCAGGGTCCCGGTTTGCCCCCGCCGCGCAGCGGCCGCGACGCCCGCTCGAGTTCGGGGGGACGGCCGAGCAAACGAGCCCCGTTCCTGCCGGCTCCGGCTCCGGAGGCGTGTGCGGGGGGGGGTTACCGAGCGAGGCCGGCGGTTTCCTACCCCAAAATCATCCTCTCACCTTGCGGGTGCCCCGGACCCCCACCCGGGGGGCGAGCCCAGCCGCTCAGCTCCCCCCAGCCCCGGCCAGTTTTAGCCATCGATAAGTCAGATTGAAACACTTTAATGCTTCTCCCAGGTAAAATGAAATACTACCTCCTCCCCCCCACACCAAGAAAAGCATTTTTATTGAATCCTATTCCACGTTAGTATGAAGACACTAAGAGCACTGTAAAAAGAAGTCCCTATATATCACCCAGTCAAAGTAGTCTAAACAACCGTGCTGGAAGTTTTCCAGCCTTGCCCAGTCAATGACCACAGACTTATTTGGAAAGCAATCATTAGCAGTGGCAGTCATGTAATCCTGCCTTTCTGCTGGCCTCTTCCTCGGGAGCTCTGAGGACACACACACACGCCGGTGGCGGTGGGGTGGACGCTGTGAGGAGGTTAAGTGCGTATTTAACATGTGATTATCACACCCGGACAAACCATGACTGTGATTATCACACCCGGACAAACCATGACACAAGACAGAGGATGGGATTTTACGGCTTCTATGGGTCACAGCCATGTCACAGTCCTAGAAGATTTCTACAGCTCTTAAGAGACCACACTCAATCGATTAATAAGTATCAAGTCTACAAGAAATCAGATATTAATAATATTCTTCCATGTATGCCATTTTCATGGGAAACTTAGGAGACACTGCAAGCACCCTCTGGAACCAGTACATTCCTAGATGAGACTACAGTGTTTAGGATATTGGATATGAGAAGGGAATGTGATGCCCCATCCTTCCAATAACATACAGTGACTATTTGTCATAATAAAAGACCAGTTAATTCCTTAAATATGTTGTTTAAAACAGTGCAGCGAACAAACGGATGGCATTTATTGTTGTCCACACAGGACTTGGTTAGATTGCAAGAGAAGAATTACAAGAGCAAAGATCCAGGCCCGTGTCTCAGTTTCCTTATCGCTGCACAGGGGATAAATCTGCAATACTCATCTTCCTAACAGATTTATTGTGAGACAAAATATATGACTTTGGAAAATGCATTTGTGTTTTCAGAAAGTGATAAAGCAGCATGATGTAATGTATTCTAAAAAATCTTCTGTAAAACAATATAAGTGATGTACCTAATTTGAGCTGACAAGTTTTGCATAGGTTGTCATATTTAATCAGAGTATGTCAACTATTTTGAACTGTAAAGTGGCATAAATAGCAACTGGTATCATATAGATATTGGAAATAATAATATGCTTAGATTTCATTGGCTTTGCAAGGCATTTAGTGGTGATAAGAACAAAGAAATTATAAAGTTCCAGGGTGAAACTATTGTGTCCGATGGATCTTTTCATAGCAAAGCTTTCATTTTTTGAAACTGTCCTGCATATACATTATAGCCTTAATGATTATTCATGTCCAGGTGTTTAGACCTGAAAATTACAATAAGGGAATCTTAGATTCTTTTTTTTCTGCGGGATAAATGGGGGTGTGTTTGAATGTGTGTGTGCAGGTGTGCACACGTGAGCCAGTAACATCGAGATGGTGTCTGAAGCTTCTAGTGAGAAGAACAAGTTCAACAGATGAACTTTACATTTTGCTATGATTCTCGCATGACCTCTGATCTTTCTTATCTTAGGCAGAAGGAATTCATTGGCCTAGGCCATGTCTAGTTCCCATGAAAATTAGTCCTTCCATGTTCACCTTTCAGCTTCTGCTCATGCATTTTGGAATGAATTCTTCCCCGCAGAAATGCTGAGAATCACACCAGTGTATCAAAAAGCATTTGAATGAGAGGTACAATATAGAATCATAGGACAGTTTGGGTTGGAAGGGACTTTAAAGGCCATCTAGTCCAAACCCCCTGCAATGAGCAGAGACATCTTCAACTACATCAGGTTGCTCAGAGCCCCGGCCAACCTGACCTTGAAAGTTTCCAGGGATGGGGCATCTACCACCTCCCCGGGCAACTTCTTCCAGTGTTTCACCACCCTCATCATAAAGAGATTCTTCCTTATATCTAGTCTAAATCTACTCTTTTTCAGTTTAAAACCATTTCCCCTTGTCCTATCACAACAGATCCTATTAAAAATTTTGTCCTTATTTTTCCTTTAAGAATGAAAGGCTGCAATAATGTCTTCCCAGAGCCTTCTCTTCTCCAGGCTGAAAAACCCCAGCTCTCTCAGCCTGTCGTCAAAGAGGTGTTCCATCCCTCTCATCATTTTTGTGACCCTATACGCATCTGAAAGTCTTGATTTCGGCACCCTTTTTTAAAAATATGGGGGTTTTTATGTTACATAGCCCTGTATCAGAACAGTATCTACTGTAATTCAACAGCCTTAACTCGCAGCAGACTCACTTCATCCCATATAAAATAAAGATAACAGAGACCTCCCTGTTTCCTACTGCGTGGCTGCAAATACTGTATCCAGTATTTCTCTACCCTCTCTAGACTGTATGTCTAGACATGCACAGCAGAAAATCCCTTTTTGAATGTGTTGGACACCACTTGGTGCGGCTGCTGCAAAATGAAATTTGCCCAAAATTGCTCAGTGTAATCAATATCTTGACACTCCACTGTGTATGTTACGGGATTGTCACAAAGCCTCTGATTTCATCACCCGACAATGAATGTGGTTGCAGCAAGTAACCTTAATACCCAATAAAATTATTTTACAGACATGAAAAAGCTGTCTTCCCCCTGGTATTGAGGAATTTGTGGGTAGGGCTTTGCAGACTTGCAATATTTAAATGAAGCTTATAGACAAAACAACAAGATATGTTAAACACTTCTAATAACATGGTCAAAAACCACACGGCTCCTCTTAAAGGCAATCATGGAATTTAAACAGCAAAATAAGGTGCTGGATTAAATACAGAGTCATAGGGGGATATCTTATTATATATAATTACTTGTAACACACCTGAATGCTTTTAACACAGAATCTCATAACTTTAAATAGTTGCATTTCTCCAAACAACAGTATAGCTTAGCAAACAGTTTAGCGTATTTACTCAGCTTTAAAACAAAGTGTTCTCTGAAGTTGGTGGAGTAATTACTGTCTCTTTTTATGCTGCCCTGTTTTTCATGAAATTGTAGAGCTTTGATCCAGAGCAGAAGAATTCTACTTGAAAGAAAGTATCGGTATTTAGACCATGCTTTTTACGAAAGTATTAACTGTGGTTTTCATGTTTGCCCTTTTGTTTCTCTTTCTTTCTCGGCATCTTTTCTTACAACTTTGGTAAAGCAAATGCTAAAAAGTTAAATGACCCTAGTAAAACAGAACCCAGGACCAGAACTTTCCTAACAAACTAATTCCAGTTTGTGACTTCATGGTAATTTGTAAGGAGCTGTAGCACGACCGATAGGAGCCTCCTTCCATGCATCTACACACATGAGTCTGCCCATGAACATGGGAGCAGAGATGTCACCTCTACAGCCTTCTCCTGGTGAGCCCAAAGCTCTGTCCTTCCCACTGAAGGACAACTGCATAAACTGCATTTACCAACTCAGTAAATTGCATTTTACAATAATTTCCTTTGCCTTAGAGGAAGTAGAATAGCAGCCACATCCTGGCAAAAGCTATGAGAAGGTGTTCGTTAGAAGTAAAAGAAATTATCTTCAGGAAAATGACACGTATTGTCCTTGACTTCTGCAAACTGGGGAAAGGATTCTCCAGCTGGGTGTCTGCTGGGGCTTTGCTGCTATGGCTCTACTGGGAAGTCTTTATAGACCATTCACGTCCTAGGATGACACTCCACTTATTTAAAGAGTTTCTCAGCCATTCAGCCTCTCAATGCTCCTGAGACACAGTGACTTCAGCAGCGTTACTCACGTGGTGCCATTTGAGAGATGGGAGAGAAGGAGGATGATCTGCCCAAGATGCGCAGCCAGCCCATGGCAGAGCCCAAAGCAGATCTGCTCCCACTTTCTGCTCGCTTTTCCAGACCTTTCTTTTTTTTGGCACACCCCCAAGCTCATCCTGCAGTTTGTGAACCTTAACAAACCTTTCAATGGAGCTTGTCTGGGTTTGGGATTGGTAAAGAAATTTGAAACCAAGGCAAGGCTTTGTGTTGGTGTGTTCTGCGCTGTGAAAATTTCACATGCCTGTTTTTCACCCAACTTGTTCAGCACGGCACAGCGGCCCAGAAATCTACAGGTTTTACTGAGCGTCCCGGTTTATAAGAAGAAGGTGATGAGAGTGGAGGGTATGGAAAAGGGGTTTTCAAGAGTTTATGAAAGTTACCGCTTCCTTTGGGAATCCACATTCCTTGCAAAATCTATCCCTATTCCCACCCATACAATCCCTTTGTTTTCACTGCAGTGGTCCTGTGTATCTAAGAATTTGGCACCACGTGTTTGTTAACAGATTCTTCATGCGTTGTTTGAATTGCTCATAAAATCCTGTTTTCCACAACCTGTATGGAGAAATGCAGAGTAACTAGGTTAACCGAAATCAAAGGAAAGTAATTTAAGTCTTTCATAAAATTTTAAACCAGAAAGGATAAAGGGCTCAAACAATAGCAGTTTTAATATGTCTATGCTAGTGTGCTCTTGAAACCAGCTTGCGAGTCAGCCGTGAAAATGTGCAGTCTGAAACATGTTTTCTTCTTGCACTGAGGCAACCAGCCTGCTAATCTTCGTCCCATGTGTAGACATATAACACAATAAAATGCACAACCTGTGCAAATCTTACTCAGCAGAGTAGTCCTTATTTGTTCCCCCGGGGCTTTTCACTGCTACCACTACAGTCGATAGACTATAAAATTAGTGGGAGCTGAGTGGCTACACATGAGATCTGGCCCTATGCTGTTGTTCTGGGGAGCAAGAAGCTACAAGAAGGTCTTCTACTTTGCCGTCGTAGCCTGTTTATGTTGTGTTTTAAGGAAGAAAGCTCAATGTCAAACCGCTATTTAAAATTTTATTGTGTCTACACAAGCTGTGCTAAAATGGAAGGTAAGTAATCTGCCTCGGTCCCAGAGTTGCTGTATTTCTCATTTTCTCAGTGCAGTGAAGGTAGGAGGCTGACATCTGCTTTCAGATCCAATTGTGCTGACCAAAGAATCCACCATCTCTGGCTGCTTCACACTTCCCACCATCTGTTTAGCACTCCCCAGTGCTGCCAGCGGAAGGACTTGCAGGAGAGTTTAGGCAATCCACTGCAGACAATGGCTCAGGCCGCTTCCAGCAGCATCCTGACTTGAAGGAGACTCTTTATATCCCACTGCTTATCTCTTTTTTTTTTAGCCATATTGGTTGGTCTTAAAAAAAAAAAAAAACACACCCAAAAAGACACCACTTCACCCTACAGAACTTGCAAGAACATTGCTTACGTTCTTATCCGCTACTACAACAATATTGTACAAAAGTAGGTAGGTAAGTGGTTAGGCAGGCAGGCAGAAAGGAAGGGAANGAAGGAAGGAAGGAAGGAAGGAAGGAAGGAAGAGAGGTTTGTCCCATAAAGGCACAGTATTAAACCAAAATCTACTGCACACTTACAGAAGCAATCACATTTCCTCACACTATGGACTTTTCTCTTAATCTGTATCTAAACATCCCAGGACAGGTTGGGGCACACAGACCTTTCTGTCTAAGGAAGCCTGACCATTTTCCCCATCTCTATCTTTCAATTTCCTGAAGAATTCATTTTCCATTACTTCTCCAGAATACAGCAAAGTCAATAGAGAGAAATGTCTTATTGTTAAAGGGGGTCAAAGTAACTGCTGGAGATGTACATAGGTTAGGTGCGTTGTGACGATTCTGGCATGAAACCCTCTGATCTGACCATTCGTTTTGACCTGTTTTCATTCTTGTTGATGTATGTCATGCATGGTTGGCACATTTTGTTCCAAGTTTCCTGCTCCCTTGTTATATCTCCTTCCTTGTATGAACACAGTCGTTATGAGAAGATATTTACTATCTATACCTTCCACTTCCAAGGAGAACACATCAGGAAAAGCTTTCAGAGGCATACAACATGAAATACTATATTAGAAAGTTTACTTTACTCAAAATTGCTTGTTGATAGTTTTACTGTTTTGAGATCTTTCTTTGACAGACTGTTTTTGACGGGCATCTTCCAGACAGCTCTGCAGCATCTAAACTGAAATGAACATTCTGCTGCATAAAATGGAAACCACAATCAACAGCACTGGGACATCCCAGCCAATAAAAGAATTTTTTTCATAAATCTTACCAACTTTTTGAGTCCAGAGCCATATTTCTCTTTCCTAAGGATATCTGTATCTCTGATATCAACTTAGCTCCAAGCATTCAGTCAGCTCACAAACTCTGCTCTTGGCAGTGAAAAGATACCTGAAACAACATTTTCTGCAAAAGGATAATTAATATAAAGTTATTCCAAGGCCTGTTCAGAAATGGTAGCATTAATCACAAGAAATTTTAAGTGCATTTTTCTTTTTCTTACAGAAGATAAGGTTCACACATAAGTTGACCCATCACACAAAGAGATTATGATTCCTAATTATGTATTTTTGGTTTAATTATGATTTTAATGTGATTTTGATGAATCACAATATCAGAGCTGACTGCACTGGATGGAGGGTTGCCTAAAAACCTTCTAAGTGTGCTGAAAGTTTCTTTTGTCTAACACACCAGCTAACTTCTTGATTAGATAAAGACCTAAGAAAACTCCTCTGGTGGAGAAGATGGCAATCAAATGTGGAAATCTTCACTGTATAGAGCACCCTGGGGTTTGTTAAATATCTGCAGATCTGCTTGTTGTAAGTGACAATGTTTATTCTTGCAAGTGAATTCCAAGATAGCCTGGCTTCCTTGGGGTTTAATCTCAGCCTTTTTTTGTTTCTCTGATTAGTTGGAAACTGTAGCAGGTCACCCTGGCCCTTTGAAGAATGAAGGGTCTCATTCCAGGGTGAGGCCCAACGAATTTGTGAATGAATGAAAAGTTAATTGAGGAAAAGGGTAGAGCATACTTCAGTCATAGTTAATTTAAGCAAAGCTGATAAGTTAGTAAATAGAAACACCAGTGTATTCTTTCAAGTAGAATTTTTGCTCTTACTGATATCTTAGGTGCTGTTTCTCTGGCCATTTTAAAGATTGGTGCTTGTCGTAGACACTTTATTATCTAATCTTCTGCCCAAGGAGAGATTTTGTAGTGTTGAATAATTACAAATAGATTGGGCTCTGATGGAAAGTGTGTTTACAAAAATAAAATGAAAGCTTATGCCCTATAAACTTTGTGATTTTTTCACTTTATCGTCTTTAAAAAATTTTTTTAATTTTTTTTTTACTAACACATTGTGGAAAATAACATGAATGTGATATGTCATCATTTTTAAGGAAGGCGAATGAAACTGTTGAATCCTTCTGGATCTTTATTGTGCTTGAAATGTCCTTTGTAACCACTTCGGGGTTGTGGTAAAATACAAAAAATGTAATAACGCTTAATAAAAGGCATCTATTAAATTTAAAACTGTTATGTTAAAGCTAAAAAGAAAATGCAGAAAACTCACATGCAAGCAAATGAAAGGCACTTTTTCTTCATGTGTAGAGAAATGGAAGAGAAAGCTGTGCTTTGCTCAAGGAAAGCTGATTAAGGAAAAGGCATAACCGTGAGCTATGCAATGACGAAAAGAGAGCAGTGAAAAAAGCAAGGGCCACAGGCAGCAGCTTTTAAAGCCTCTATGGCAACATTTTTTACGAGCCAGAGAAGCCACAGCAAACAGCTGGAGATGGAATCAAACATTTCTTCAACTTTAAATATGCTTTGGACTTAGGCAGATCTTGCCACCCACATATCTCCTAGCACCCTGCCATCGCTAATGAGTTTAGTCTCCTGCAGTCCTCAGAGGTGAGTGTTATCCTCGCTTGGCAGATAAGGAAAGCGGAGCAGGAAAAGGTGAAATGGTTTGCCATATGTCACGCAAGAAGACCGCAAAAGAGTTAAAAATAAGAGAGTCTTGATAAGGATAGAATGACTTGGGTCTGTTATAAGGTTGTACTGCCAAATCTGGGGGGTGAATACGCTCCAGCGCAGCCACGGGTGCCAGAAGCTGAGGACTGGATGGTGTTTCATCAGCTCCACTCACGGGCTCCAGACCAGGCTGAGATCCTGCTCAGGCAGCTGGGTGGCAGCTGGGTGCTGCCACTGCATTGCAGCGTGACTTCAGCTCTGACACCGGCTCTCCCCGCGCATCAGCTGCCACCTGGTCCAATGTGGGCACTGTGACACAGGTCTACACAAAGCAGGTCTCAAAACCTTAGACACAGTACTGAAACTCTGCAGATTCATTTGATTTAATTTCAGGTCTAGATTAAGATAACGGAATTGGATTTAAAAATCATAAAAGCAGAAAGGATGAGAATCCCGTTCATAGGTGTCCAATGTACAATATTTGCAGGTTTCTAGTGGAGTCCTACAAGAGTCCACATCTCCTTCTCCCTTTCCTTCTCTGGCAAAGGCAATGACTGCAATTCAAATGCGCTCTTTCAGTTTCCCCTGTGAAGAGCAGGTCCTGCTGATGTGAACAACTAGACATTGCCCGCCATCGCTTTGTATTTGTGCATGTACATATGCACAAGCTAATCTGAAACAGAATTTTATTTGGGGTCCCCTCAAGCTAAAAACATTACAGCTGCCACTGCTTTTACTAAAATAAGAGCCATTTGAGCCATTACAAATACAAATTCTAACACATGACAATATTAAAGCTGGCAGGTTCAAGTCCATTGCTTATCTGTAGACAACAGCTACATGACGAGTAATGAAAAACTAATTTAACTAATGTATAATCATATAATAACACTTGCATTGCTATCTAAAGATTTCTACATTGGCAGAATTGGTTTCAGGGACAAGAAAACACACCTTAGGCCACAGCCCTAATTAGGCAGCAGTTCGAGATATGCAAAGCTGAGGAAGAGGAGGGAAGAACCTGTGCCTTACCCTATGCCTGACTCCACCCTACATCTAATGCACTGAGTCTCCAACTGCACCTTATCACAAATATACATGACTAAAACCCTCCCAAACCCCCTATTTACTAAGTCAACAAGTTTAATTTTTGTGCTTAAACAATTGCCTGTGCCATCAAGACGGTTGCAAACCAGCTACTTTGCTGCCCTGTAGCTCAGCTGAGGCAGGTATTTGTCTTACAGAAACAGAACAAGAGTTGTACTCTTTCTGCTCATACCAAGACATCATTATCAGCAAAATAAGTGGCAACTGATTAAATGTGAAGCTGAAGTTTTAGTCGCAGGGGCAACTTCTAGCAGCCTTAGGTCATGTTCAGTTTCAGTAATCAGGGTCAGTCCTGTGCATAAACACAACTAACTAGCATGATTTTCATCATTTTTCACCATGGATACAAAGTACAAAGGTTTGTCTAAAAATATGTTGGTCAAAACAGGAGTCAGCCCACTTCAAAAGCCTTTTCAAATTGCATACACAGGTCCAGATCCAAAAAAAAAAAAGGGCACCTGAGAGTTGCATGATGCAGTGTTTCATTTTTAAGCCCCTGACTCCTGAACGCAACGCAATACAGGTCTCGACTCCAGTGCCCGCTGCTGCCTCTGCTCCCCGGTGCCTCCCTGGGGACCTCACGCATTCCCACAGCCCAGCGGGGAGCTGTTCCGGACCAGAGCTCTGTCACTCCGGGGACGCTGCTCCCCCCTCCTGCTTTCTCCAGAAACACACGGAGGGACCTGGGGCCTCAGCTTCTCTCCAGGAGGCTGGTTACTAAGCCGTGGTGACAACACACTGCCCCGTTATGGTTAACATAGTGGAGGTTTGATCATTTACTCATGCTGGGAGAATGATGTTCAGTCCCTTCCTTACTGTGATGGGCCGTACGCCCACCTCCTGCCACCCAGCCTCCAGCCTAGTCAAGATCAGGAGCCACCAGAGAAAGACACTGGCTTCCTCACAGCAGGGTGGGCAGAGCCCTGGATGCCAGCCGGGGTCAGCTCTGTCCGTACGTTATACACTCACCAGTCAATTGAAAGTAAGTAAACACTTCTAGAGATGGGGACCAGAACATGGTGCTCTTCTGTCTCAAGACCAGGAGACTTTCATACCTTCCCCTTCCTCTGCCGTGGCCACAAATGGCTTCTGTGAGAAGCCTACTCCAGTAGGCATGTGGTAGGTGTGTGCCAGTCCGGCAGAGCCCTCCCGAGGAGCAGCTGCTTTCATTTACCTTTCGGCTGCGTGGCTGGGACACCGCGTGCCTCCACAGATGTCAGCGTGGGGGGACATCACCGCCGCCCGGACCAGGCGCCAGCTGGGTAGCCTGCAGCAGCAGCCCTGCTGCCTCCCCTTCCCCACACCCCCCTTTGGCCCCCAATGGCTCAAAATGAGAAACTCAGGAAACCCAGATCCTGGGAGTGGAACACAAAGCACATGGACGAAAGATGCTGCGCTTGTGTCTGCCACTGCCTTTTGCTCTCCTCTTGAAAAGAGGGAATCTTTGGAGGCTTTGCTATATTCTCCTCTTTTTTTCTTCTCCTTTCCTTTTAAAGGTTTAATCTTTATTTCTGTAGATTCTCAGCTCTCCACTGCATTGTTGTGGTTTTCCTCTATAACTGGAGAAAGCGTATTTTATTTATTATAGCTGAAGACAATCAACTTTTAATTTGCTAGAACTCATTTCCCTCCAATTTTATTTCCCTCCTGAATGGCCTCCCACCCACCCCATCCCCCAGCACATTTTCTCCTCTGGCAAATTCCCACTGTGACAAGGAGTGCTGGGATTACACCTCCCTCTCCTCTCCTCTCCTCTCCTCTCCTCTCCTCTCCTCCCCTCTCCTCTCCTCCCCTNTACCCCTGGCTGCTGTAACCACCTCATCCAAAGTATGACAGCCTCCTCCTCTCCTCTCCTCTCCTCTCCTCTCCTCTCCTCTCCAGACCAGGGCGAGCAGGATCGGGAAGCAAGGGGGAGCGAGGGGCACGCAAGGAAAGGAGGGATCAAGCCCTGTGTGCAGAATTCAAACCGAGATCCCGCAAAGCAGCCGGCTCAATTTAAACTTTGACCTTTTCCCTCTCGCTGCTGTGATACACAACAGGCACTTACCAAACCCAAGCTGGTGAAATAACAGCCCTTTCTTTTTTTTTTCTTTTTTTGTTTTGTTTTGTTTTTACTAATGATGAAGCTGTGCCAGAGGAAAAGTCAATCTTTTTGATCTTTCATAAAGCCTGCAAATACCTTCATGTTACCAGTTTAGCTATAGGTGTGAAAAATATTTACAGGGTTCTATTTAAAACTAAATAAAAATAAAATAAAAATCAGTGACCAAGCCTCCTTCCACCCTCAAAAATAATAAACCATACCTTCCATTAACTCTTCTTTAAAAGTTTTCTTCTTTTAGGTAGGGAAAACTGTAATTCCCCCTGGGGAATACACTTTTAATTATAGCTACCACTTTGTTTTTTGGTTTTAATTAGATTCAGTCTTTAACAAAATTATATTTTAAATGAGTTGAGTTCTCTAATTATTTTATTTTATTTTTTACGTCTTTTAAAAGTCAATGGGGTAAGCCTTTTAGGTCTCCCAGTCAGTTAAGGAAAACAAATGCCATTTCTACTTGATGTTCTTTAAGCTTCAGTGATTTTGTTATTTTAACATCTCTTAAATGTAAAGAACTTTTCAAGATGTCAATTCTCCCACCAATAAACTTAATTAAAATGTACATTTAAATGAAAGAGATAATTAATTCACACCATTCCATTTGCTTATTACTTGACAGTCAGAGTGTATTAAAAGCTCAGACCTGTGAAAAGAAAACACGCAGAAAGAGGCACAAATAAAACAATCGGCATCAAAATATCATTTTCTGTCACCATTTTCCTATGTTCCTATAATAAAACTGTCAACTGTGTGAAGTTATTTTCTGCTTTTTATGAGCATGGATTATCCTCACTTTCCAGTGAATTAATTTCACTGACACTGTAAATTTTTGTTTGTGCTCGTTTTTCTTTTTAATATTAGAAGTCATGATAGTTATGGCTATTGCTATATTTAAACATCCCCCCCCACCCACACCCCTGAACGGCCGCCTGGACTATCAGTAACTTTTTCCAGTTAATTTTGTATAACAAGTCAGTGTTTCCTTTGTTTGAAAGGTGACTTCTAGAACCACTCGCTTCCAAATAGGAATAATACCCGTTTTGGGTTTTATTATTATTATTGTCTTTAAAAAAAAAAAATATATATATATCTAAGCCATTTGGGATTGTGAATGAAACGTGCTTTGTTTCAAGGTAAATAAATAGTGTTTGTGGAAAGTCTAATAATTAGCAAACCGCTCTTCCCTTGTGCAGGGGGCTGTATTGATTGGGCCAATAGCTCCCCCCGGTAAAGCTGGGCAGCACCGGCCTTTCGCTGGCTGGCGGACTGACTAATTCCGACGCACCTACTGTCACCAAAAGAAAGGCAGAGAGGAACAAAGTTGGTTTTGTCAGCAGCTCCAGCCCCCTTCTCTCTGCCCGGAGGCAGCTGGTCGATGCGGGTGGGCACAGTGCTGCCTGCTCGGCTCCCGGCTCCCCCCGCCCTGGGGGGCTCCCGGGGCACACGCCAGTTTCCTCCCTGGCTCCCCGAAGGAAATCAACAGCTTTCAAGAGGCTGGAGCTATGCCCCGTGTCTCTGCCGAAGTCTCACAAGCAGCCTTCCCAGCCTTGCAGATGGGGGAAGCAAGCCACAGCGGGGGAAAAAAAGGGGAGGGCAAAGCATCATTTTTGTCCAGAGCATCACGGAGAAGCAGGAGTTGTTGCTTTGGGGTTTGGTAGGTTGCTTGTTTTGGATGGAGACAGAGGTTTGTGCAGCCCACCTGGGAAAGTAGCGACGGGCAATGAGAAATCTCAGCTTCTGGAGGTCTCCACCCCCAAAAGCAACCAGATAACCCCCTCCCCGGTCAGCTTTCGGGAAAGGGCAGGTCAGATTACTGAGAAGTGTAGGCTCAGTAATGGCCAAAAAAATCCAGCTAAAGCCTCCTTTATGAAGCTGTTGTTAGGAAGCTGTGAGAAGTGGCTAAGCCTTTTGTGGTACAAGCTGTCTTTGGCAGTGCGAAGGCAGCTGATCTGTTCCTGATTGCATGCCTGGTTAGGAAATTGTGACTGCAAAGACTCAGTGTGACTTGAGAAAAAAAAATGACTAAAGTACAAAGGCTATTTTGGGCATAACAACTAGTCGTTCTGGACACTAAGGAAATACCCACATACACACACATCACAAAACGGTATGTGTTTGGAGATGCTATGCTAGATCATACTCTCTCACAGTTTGCATCAAAAAGTTCTGCTTTCAAGGATTTAATCACTCACCCGTAAGCATCTACTCTGGGGCAAAAGTAGACATACAGCTTCCCCTTGAAAAGGGGGAAGAGAGTTGTAAAGAACCTACTACCCAAACCCAGTAATTTGACGGAAAGATAGTGTTTTATTAATAGAAGTTCTATTGCTTTGTGCATTTATACTTTCAAAGACCACCAATATATCTTACACTTTTGATATTCCACCTCTCACATGGGATTTGGAAAGCGTTTACAAATGGTAATTATTTCAGTGTTGCTGTCAGATAAAGCATAAATTATTCCCATTTGACACACGAGGAAGCCAAAGGCCAAAGAGCTTCAGCTTGATAAAGAAACTAATAGCATAAGATGAGGTGGCTCCCAGCGGCACTAATTCTCTAACTTCTTTCTTCCAAACACCACCTCTTTCTTCAGGTACAGAAATATGTCTCCTAGCCTTTGGAGCAGAAAAGAATGAAGACAAATTAAGTTGATTTTCATTGTGATTCAGAAATGTACTTCAGTAAATATGTGCTATATCACCTTTGAGACTGCTGTACTCGGGGGGTTTGTCTCTGCGGTGAATGATTGACCATAAAAAAAATAGATGTACTGTCACCCTAGAACATTTGAGCTTTAATCTTGAAAGTGGATGGAGTAATATATTAGAGGTGCTAAAGTTGTGCAGGTTACAAAGTGTAAGGTGGTGTCTGTCCTGGGAGGAGCTTTCCCACATTCACATAGGTGGAAACACCTTTCCACTTAGCACTGGTTGTCGGTACTGAACACCTTAAGAAACATCAATTAATTGAAAATTAAGCAAACCCAAATCTAACACAACCTTTCTACCCTGGGTGATTCCTTTTACGTCATTAGGACACATTTCTCTCACCTTTTCATGCTTTTTTTCCCTCAACATGGAAAGGGATCTTGTTTTCCTTGATCTCTGCATGTAAATAGATCACTGGGGGCTGGAGCTTCAGGAAAAATATGCAAGTACTGGAGACGGGCAAACACTAAACATTACAGTTTTGCTTCTCATGGGCTCAAAACCCCAGATGCTGCTGTAAACAAATTCATTTCTGTCAAGCTCGTGACCCCACTTGTAACTTCTGTGACCCCACTTTTGGACATGACTTTTCATTTTGGAACTGCTGCTGGAGATACCGAATTGTTTATTTCAAACACTGTGCTCAAAGCTGCTAACTCCTCCCCCCCAACAAATGCAAACTGCAGGAGTCGGACTCTGAGAAAGTTGTGAGAGGGGAAAATTTTAAATGTGGTCATTTACAGCCTTTTCTTTGAGCCTACCTTTCTATTTTGACACCTCCTCCCCTTCTGCAGGAGCACGCATAACAATCACAGCCCTACTGCCCTCCACAAATTTACAGTGAGCAAAGTAATGGTGACCTCCTCTGGAAAAGCTCTTGTAAAAAAGAAACCCAGCACAGATATCATGTGCTGTCTGATACTGTTGAGAACTCACAGCTTTTCCTTAATGTAGAAATTCCCAGTGACTGGTGCCAACCCGGCCCACCCCACACCTTCCCCTTTCTTCAGCTGAACCTGCAGTGACTCCCTTCTCCAGGAGGTTGTGTCCCAGCCCCTGCTCCCAAAAGCTGCTGGGAAGTGAGCATGGGGATGGAAAGGTGGCTGCCCTGGCTCCCAGCTCCTTAATTTGGGACAGGTTTAGTTTTCACACCTTTCCAAACAGCCAACTGTGTATTATACCTGGTAGCGAGTTTTTGTCCCCAGTTTTCTAGGGCATTACTGGCACCAGAGCTGGTCTGGTACCATTTTTGGAAGCAAGGAGAAAGGGAGCCATAGAAAGACCTGGTTTTCGCAGGAGAAGGAAGGAGATCTGTCTCTGCAAGAGCAGGGGTTTGGCTGTTCCTTGGTTTCTCTCTTTCCCGGAGTGCTGGCAGTGGGGCAGGAGCTAGCAAGAGCCTGGGAAGCCTCCCCATGGGCAGGCTGACGCTAATTAGAGCCAGAATCACCTTGGCTCGCCAGCTGCCAACACCGCAGCCTGAGTGGCGCGTGGCCTTCGGTGCTCCTTTACGATGCGTAAAGGAACCCCGAAATGATATTTTTCTTTTAGCATTAGAAATTCAGGTGTTGTCTGGCTTGGAAATCTCCCTGGCAACCGGGGAGCAAGGGGAAACAATGACATTACAAGAGCCAAGAGAGTGAAAGCCGAGCAACTGAGAACCATTAGCAGAGTTGCCAGCTCTAATGGTTTTCCTTATAGGCTGGAGGATTTCAGACCCTCTTTAGGTTTCAGAGGGATAAATTGGATCTGCAGGAGGAGCTCCCCTGGCTGGTCGTTCCCTTTCTCCCACCTGCCTTCTGGGGAAAGTGTCACCCAGAGGTGCTCCAGCTGTATCCCTTTAAAGGATCAGGTGACCAGGGGTTTGCTTTCCAGCTGCCCTCTTCTCCTGCTCACCACTTCACGAGGGAGGGGGGTGCAGTAATAGGAGGCATATGGTAAGGAGAGCTGAAGAAACAGTGGTAGCTAAGATAGCCGCTCAATTAATGAATGCAGCTAGGCTAAATTGTGTTTGGAAGAAGGAGAGGTGGATAATTAATTTTGGAGGCTGCAGGGATGAAGGAATTTTGTGCATGAAAATGAACCCATATTTATACAAGAGAGGAGTGTGTAATTATGTTTTCTTGTGGGGGCTGGAGGAGTTCCTGGGGAAGTAGCGTGAATAACTGTAGTCAATCATACAGTGCCTGAGTTTCCAGCTCACTCTGTCAGTGCTGTGTGTCAAGGCAGGAGTTGGAACCGTGGCTGTAGGTTACAGAAACTGAGGCAGAAATTAGTTCTCCTTCCCCAAGGCTGCGGGACCGTGCACAGCAGCACTGCCTTGGGATTAGGGGTGGAAGAAAAGCAGCAAGTGGTCTCTCTGTGATAAAGCACAGTTTGCTAATTATTTCTTAGAACAGTGCTGTGAAGATCTATGTTTAAGAAAGTAAACATAGTTCTGACCCATTATTCCAGGGACCTAATCTGGAGTTGTAGATACCAGGCCTGATCACCACCTGGTACTTGTGTTATGCGAGTTTTTCTGACTGGCTTCATCTGTCATGTTATAGCTGTTTCTTTGTTTTTCCGATTAAAGAAATATTTATGGAATGGCAACAAATTAGCTATGATAATGGTAACTCTGTGGCACAGACCACATAAACGGAGTTGTAAGTTAGTTCTGAAAAATCTCCCCTTACTTTTCCCTAGCTATTTCACAGTTGCTGTGTATGTTAACATGTTCCACACAGGGGTCAGCAGTAGTTAACCATAATGAGGTAATTACAAGGTACATTGAGTACAGATGTATGTTAAGGGACATACACTAAGGATGTAGACTAATGGTGCTGTGGTGACAGCAAGTTCATGACTTGTAGTAACGTTCTGTACATTGAATGCCTTTAATAACACTTTTTTCTTAAGTAGGCCTTATCAGTTTTGTTTTTCCTGACTACTGTATGTATTACCAGTTATCTGTGCGTGTGGCAACTAATAACAGAGGTCAGGAATGTCAATCTAATGATGCAAAAGAGGCGATAGGTGTGTTTGTATTTTTTGGTCCAAGCTTTCTTCATAGATTTAAAATGATCCCATTGCTGTTAAAATGAGAAAATATGGGGTTTTATCTTTTTGTGTGTGGGTGCTTTTGAAAAAATAGCTGCAGAATAGGTGAAGAGGAAGCAATAGGAAAGTTTGTCAAGTGAAACAGCTGCATTGGCTGCAGAGAAGAGGAATAATGTGTTAAAGGAATTGAGAATGAAGGCAAAACATATGTTTACATCATGAGCACAGCTCTTGTAGATGTCTGAGCTACCTTAAGTAAGGTAGCATGAGTTCTCCAGGCAGGAGGCACACAGCAGCAAGCAGCTCAGCACGGGCTGTAAAACTTGCTTCAGGCTGGCTAAGGCGCTACCTTGGGTGGTTAATCTGTCCTGAGCAATGTGCTGCTGTGATATTACTACTAGCAACACCTGAGCTGCTAATTTAATACCAGTCCCTGAGCTATGGTGATGTACAGCTCGCACCTCCGTGGCACAAAGGCACTGAGGGCAAATTCTGAACCTTCTTTGGGAGAGAATGAGGAACCTCACTGAGGGAGCACAACGTCAACTTTTGAGCACCAAGGTGAATGAGTTGCACTTTGGGCCTTGGGATGGTTCAGTATCAATCAGAAATCATACTCTATAAGGATGTTGCATAGATAATTTTATTATTATGCACCTAACAAGAAGATATTATGATGAAAGAATTACAGAAAAATCTCATTAGGATATTATGTATTCAATGTGAGGTTTGAATAGTATGTAGTTATCAATACAGGAAGTCACAGGCTTAAGAAGGACAACAAAACTGTTGAAGAGCTTGACAAAAAATATCCTATGCATTGCAAGAAGGTGCTGGAGAAAAACCAGTACGTTAATGTTTAATTAAAAGACCAACACCGACATGGAAGATATGTTTTGATTAAGCTGGCACCCCTAACTTAGCTATTTTCCAAACTGGATGCTTGACTTTACAACTTGATTACTTTAAATTATGGTATTTCTATCTTCGATAATATTGGTATACAATGCACATCGTATATTATACCTTACTCACTATTAAGTCACCACAGAGTGAATCTTCCCCTAAAGCAACCTAACAGAATGAATTTTGTGCGTGACTTGGTTGCCTGTTGTGACATACACAGGTATACACATGTACCATGGACATATGATTGTGCTTATATAAATGCACATGCTTAAAGTGGGACTCTTGTTTACCTTGCTAATGTAATTATCAGCATGAAACTACTAGCTTTAGTAATACTTAGAGATGGTGTCAAATTAAACCTGCCTTGACATTTCAAATGTTGAAACAGTCAACAAAAAACCAAATCCTAAAAGCACAGAACAAATTTCCCAGTATGTAAAGACATATAGAACAGAATCACAGAATTGTCCGGGTTGGAAGGGAGCTTTAAGATCATCGAGTCCAACCATCAACCTAACACTGACAAAACCACCACTGAACCATGTCCCTCAGCACCACCTCTACTGTCTTTTAAACACCTCCAGGGATGGCGATTCCGCCACTTCCCTGGGCAGCCTCTTCCAATGCTTGGCAATCCTTTTGTTGAAGAAAATTTCCCGAGTATCCAATCTAAACCTCCCCTGGAGGTACTTTTACAACCAGAAGGGCCAGAGAGAGAGTTTCTTTTTAAACTGCAGCTTTTTCCTCAAGCCAGCCCCTTTTGCTCCGAGTGCTCGGGAGGCAGCACCGGGAGCAGCAGGGAGAGCTACGGCAGCCCCGCTTCCCGCAGGATCTGTCTCGTTGCCCGGTAAAACAGCTGGAAGAACCAACCGAAGCGCTGTGCGGCGGCCGGAGCATTCACAGAAACCCCTGTCCACCCCCCCCCCCCGCCCCGCACCAACGCGGCTTCTTATGTCTTTCTTTTTTTCCCCGCCATCCTGGTTCCTTTCACGGAACACCTCGGGGGCTGCCGCCCCCC
>VXBO01015178.1:233518-246358 GCA_013400135.1 Rhinoptilus africanus
AGATTCAGCTCTGTTTAAATAAAAACGAAAATGCTAAAAGCACTGGCCTATTGTTTTACATTGTAACCATATTCTCAAGGGATTGATTTTTCAGTGTTGTTGGGTAGAGGGTTTTAGGTTCTTTCCTAGGAAGGAACCTCAGTCAATCAGGAACAAGCCCTTTAGTGAAGTACTTGTACTTGGTGTGATCACTGATGCTGGATTTTTATCACACGAATGGGTTATTTTTAAAAAAAAATTCTTTACATTCAATTAACCCAGTTCATGCTGGCTAAGAGAACTATCGTTGCATTGTACATTTGCACATGGAATAGGAATCATATTATAGGAATAGGGCTACCATACATCTGATTTTTTTCCCCTTGGATGACAGCTCTCCTTCCCCTCACCCGCCCTCTGGGTCCCATCTGGGTAACCTTTTCATAATTGCACTCTGTGTTTTAAAATCTCTGCCAGAGTGGGAACTGGGGCTTTTTGTTTTATTTTCTCTCTCTGTCTCTTTTTCTTCCTTCTGCTTTGTTTTTCTACAGGGAGAACCAGACAAAGGGTGGGCTTGGTGCTGTGTAGTATCTAACGCAAGAGTGGTAACAGGGGGAGAGGCAAGCGATGCAATGGCAGCAACATGGAGGCACTAAGTGGAGCAGCTTGATGGAGTTCCAAACCGCAGAAGGCAGTTTGGAGGATCACACTTAGGAGAGAGGATGCCCTTGGTTGGGTTGCTAAGGAGAAGAGTGCTAGTGTTTGAAGAGGCTTCCAGCACAAGGGAAGTCTGGGGTGGTGTGTCACCAAGCTGGGAAGTGTTTGGGGAAAGATACAAGAGGCTGGGGTTTGATGACCCCTTCAGACTTGGGTTTGGAGGATCTCTGCGTCAGGAAAACTTAGGATTGTCTCTCTGGGCACTTCTGACAAGGTATTGAGCTTGTGGTAAGGAACATGTTCAGGGCTGCTGAACGTCATCTTCCACCATAAAACAGGACAAGCAGTAGTGGTGGGCGTACCATATGGATTTTCTACAAACATGCTGCAGAAACAGATCACAACGCCTGCCACTACTGTGATACTATTACACCTTTTAGACATGTTCGGTAAGGTTTTGGGAGCTGTAAATAGGAAAAATACTCCCTCTAGCTCTCTTCCTCCTTCTAGCTCCTTCCATTCCTCCTTTGTTAAACTCTTGCTTACCAGTTAATCTTGCTGGAAGAGGAGGATTTATCCCTGGGAGGCTTCATCCTATGGTAAAGGCTGCAGGACAAGGTATGCTGAAGGTGCTGGGAATTAATCTTTACCTCCATCCGTATGCACAGCATTCCTGCTCTAGCACTTTGTAGACAGTAAGGAGAAATACCTTAGCTCAAATAGGGAAGAGAGAGGACGTCTCTGCCCCATCATTAAGGTGGAAAAGGTACATGAGTAATATCAAGAAGGCTTGAAAGAGAGGAAGGGGCACAATAGGGCTGGATGGCACAGGGTGGTATATAGTGTGGCACAAGTTGGGTATTGTAAGATTCCAATAAGATCATCCACCTTTTTAGGCTAAGAATTTTAAAGTCTTAGCAACATTTTGATATTTGGATACATTTTGAATTATAATGTTAATGACACCTGTCCTTTTTCTATTTGTCAAGATATACTTAAATCTGAATTCCATCAGCTTAGGGGTTTTTCTCCCCTTTTCCATGTTGCTACTGAGTTTGGACATACCTCATTTTCTGTCTCAAAGCATCCTTACCACACTACTGTTGGAGAGGAAGTAGTATTCCCATTTTGCAGATGAGAAACCAAGGCAAACAGAGACTCCAAGTAGATCTTGAGGAATGTGCACATTTTGAGGTGAAACCTCAGAGTCCCCTAGCTGTAAAAGCCCTTCCTATTCCCTCTCCCGTCCACAATGAATGCAGACTTACAGTGGGACCTGAGCTCTCCACTACCATGGTGTGATACAGCACGATCTCTTATGTCACACGACAGAGGAGAAGCTACAGTGTGGAGCATCTTTTCTTGAGTACCATGCATGCAGCCTTGCACCAAAGCTGTCCCATGCACAGATCTTCTCAAGACAACAGTGTCTTTCTTTCTAGATGTGCCCCTGTTATAGGTAATCAGGGCTAAAAGGCACTTCTCAGATTCTGTGATGGTGCTTGCAGGCAAAGCTGGTTAGTTCTCAGGGAATAAGCTAAACATATTTAGTACAGATGGTCAAAGACGCTCAATGGTCACCTTGAAAGTGACCCTAATAGACTAGTCTTGGCATTCAAAAGTCTCTGGCATAGCTGCGAAGTGAACCTAGACCTCCCCAGTGCTCCTTTAGTTTGCTAAACGTGAGCTCTGCTTCACACTTACCAATACCACCCATTCTGTTTCCCTCCTTTTTTTTAATCTCTCCCTTTAGCACTTTCCTACTCCTTTTACTCTTCATGTTCCGTTTTCTTTCACTTTTCAACTTCAACTTAAAATGCTCTATTTAAAAATGTAGGGGCCAGATCCTCGGAGCCAGCCAAACCACACATGGTGCAGGCCCAGGGTATAGGGAGGGGGAAAGTGGCTTTAGGCCATTTTTCATCTGGATTCTAGGTTGACTTGATGCCAAAGTGGCCCCTGGCATAACTGAGGGCAGGAATGCTCTAAATTACACTAGTTAGTACAGTTCCCAAGGGCCTATCCTATGCCACTTGCTCCTTTCCGCCTTGGCCACCTATGGAGGCCTCCTACACTGCCTTATTTTGTGCAGGGATTTCCTACATCAGGGAATGCCCAGCTGCCCTGTTATGGTACAAAGGTGATGGGGAATCATTCCCTAAGCATTTCCAGTATAAATAAAGCAATTCTGTTAAAGAAAATTACAGAACTAACATAGCATGAGAATTTGTCATCTTAATGACTTTGCTTGAACATCACATTTTTCCTTCCTACCTTCCATGTGTGTTTGACAGGGAAAGGGCTTGTTTTGAATTAGGCTGTAAAGACTTCAGGGTGGGGGCTGTGTAGGTTGAGTAAAGAATGGTCTGGAGAACAATACAGAAAATGTTTTATATCATTAGAAAAATCAACAACTTTTTTTTCTTTGATGTGAGTATCAATGTAGTTCTAGTCATGCCATTTCCAAAAAGAGATTGCCATTATGGAGATGTGATGAAAGGGCTGGAGCACACTAAGGCTGAAGTGAGTCTGAAAGGATTGGAACTGATCCACTCAGAAGACAAGTATGAGAGGCTGTAATAAAAAATAACTAAATATAATCTTAGATTTGACCAGGAGCTCTCTTTTGCAAGAGACATTTCTAGGGAAAGATGGCAAACTGAAAACCAGCCCAAGAAAATATTTTCTCATACAAGGAGGTATTGACTGTGGCACTTGAGACTTCACCAAAATCTTGTAGTGAAGAACACAGAAGAATATTCCAAGTAAGGTAAATGTGACAACAAGAACAATCCCCTGTTAGAACATCCCCATGTTTTAAAAGATGAATAATTTTTTTAGGGAATAAAACTTGATGCTTCATAGTTCATTATGGCTCATAGTTTAAGACAACTTTTTAGGGGTTAGAATGCAATTTCATTATGTCAAACTATCTTAGAGGTATCTAGAAAGGATTTCTAGCAGCTAAGTCTGAGGTATCTTGTTCCACTGGTTGACACAACCTCTTGGACTCAGCAGGTCTCAGATATGATTCTGTATTGCTGTGTATAAGCAGAGAGAGGCAGAGGGAGACTTTCTATTTGGGGAGATCCAAATCCTTCTTTGGGACCACTGAGTGCGCTCACATTATAAACAACTATGGTTTTGATCACAATGCATATAGTCAGAATGGACACAGTGGAATGTCAGTTGGAAAAAAAAGAAGACAGCGTTAGAGCTAAGCAAGTTATCTTCAAAATGTGTGGGAGAGTTTGGTTTTTGAAGTGTCTGAAGGCCTGAAGTAGCTTCTAATTACAAGCCAACAATATCTTACCTTCCTTTTGAAAGTGCTGTTCTTACACCCACATCTTCAACTTTTACGATGGAAAGTTTCCAAAAGGATTGTGGTTTGGTCTAAATTTGTCAATTTCAACAGAAAGCTTTGTTATGTGATATTATCCACAGCAACTAGAATTTGAGCTGAAAAATTTGAATTGGCTTTGGAAAAGCTAATCTATATTCCTGAGCTGCCTCAACTGTAGCCAGTAGGTCCCTGTCCTGCTACTTGTGTTGCTACATGTGCTGTCCACCTGTATTTTCAGCACTAGGTACCAAAGCTGGGGCTCTGGTATATAGGCTGTGAACGTCTCACTCCCTGGTGTATCAGGAAGTCATGCAGCCTCCTTACATGGAAAGCTCCCTCAAAGAGTTGAGAAGAAAAGTTAGTGAAATTTTGCTCCATGTTTTCCTGGAACTATTTGTTTTGGAGAGAGGGATTTATGGGTGGAAATGTGCATTTTGATTTCCCTTTGCTTTCTGACCCTAAGGACTGCAAAGATTTATGGAGTAGGAAACTCCTCTTGGATGTAAGAACCATTTGTAGGAATGACTGTTGTTCTGCCTTCCTGTCCTTTAGTCCTTTAGTTAAACAGTGTTTGCTGGAAGTCCTAGGTACAGATAGAGTAATAACACATGTGAAGGAACATCTGTCCTGTGAAATTGCCATGACAGACATCTTCTTTTGAGCAAAGAGAAAGTGACTCATTTGCTGAAGGGATCCTCTCCTACACTTCTTTGCTCAGAACAAATGACTCGAATTGAGAAATAAAAGACATTTTTTTCCGGTCAAATTCCAGAGATCTTGTTCCTTAAGTTTCTTGAGCTTACAGAACTGTTGTGTGTTGGAGAGGACAAGAGGTAATGGGCACAAACTTGAGCATAGGAAGTTCCACCTAAACATGAGGAGGAACTTCTTTACCTTGAGGGTGGCAGAGCACTGGCACAGGCTGCCCAGGGAGGTGGTGGAGTCTCCGTCTCTGGAGACATTCAAAACCCGCCTGGACGCGTTCCTGTGCAACCTGCTCTAAGGTGGCCCTGCTCTGGCAGGGGGGTTGGACTAGATGATCTCCAGAGGCCCCTTCCAACCCTATGATTCTGTGATTCTGTGATTCTGTGAGAGTGCAGAATGGCAACTGTATGATCAGACTCTTTAAGGAGTGTTACTGTCATCAACCATCAGACTTCTTTTGAAGAAACAAGAGGCAGATCACATCTGTAGAACAAATTTTTCCTTGGTTTCAGTCTCCAGGAGTGGTCTTGTGTCCTGAGGCTACATTGCATTGCCTTTTGCTTCACATTGGCTTTGAGAAACTGGAAAAATATCTTCTTGCATGGTGGATCGTTTGTCTAGCTATTAAGCTACAGGCAGCACCAGACAGTTAGTGTGTAGACTTCTTGCAGGTCAGTAGGTGTTCAGTTTTAATTCAATTCAGTGAGATTTTATTGGCCTGACAAGCTACCCTAGCACATGCACATGCTGAAAGTTTAGCAAAATCACACCTACTAAAATTGACCTTTTTTATAGGGCAATTTGTGAAGCACTGGTAGCACTCAGGTGGCATGTTACAGTGTCAACAGAGGCTTTCTGAACTTACTGCTGCCTCTGACCAATAAAAGCCCTAAGAAAAATTTGAATAGCTTCTATTTTTCACAGATAGCTCAAGTAACCATGTGATGGCACTTTCAAGTAATGAAATCATTCTGGCATGCTTTGGGGAATTCTTAAGAAAGTTGGAAATGTTTTATGACATCTGTGCCAAGCTATCTGGGTGCAATATGTCAAATCTGCGGTAAGACTTTGTGTTCTCCTATCCAAGGAAATCACAACCCCCTACAGACAATTTAGCCTTATAATATATCTGACAAATAGATACTATTCTAATTTTATAGGAGCAGAAACTTAGCTTATATGATTTGAGTGAAGTTTCATCAGCTGTCTGTAGCAGGACCCAAAAAGAACCTAGATCTACTTTTAACAACAGGTTTAGAAAAATGATGTAAGATGAGCTCTAACTGAATTGGTCTAACTTTCTTGAGAAAGATTGATTTAGAGGGAAAAATATCAAGGGATCTGAACTACGGTTCACTAATGTCAGGCTGATACAGTATCATCTGTCTGAGCTGGAAGCCTCTTTGGATCCCTAGTTCAGCTGTGGATATGCAGATGACAAGGACTATAAGGAAGAGCAGAACCTACAACCAGTACATCACCAAGGTTTATTGCATGTCTCAGAGGGAGACGGAATAGTGTTGGATGGTGTTGAACGAATAGTCTTTAACTTACCAATTCAAATTCATAAAATGGAATAAAATACTTTACATTCTAAAATGGAAATGTGTCATATAGATTCAAGAAGCAAAAATCCATCCAGTGGGAAACTCCAATATTTTGATGTGTGTTTTCATCCAAAGCAGGGATGACTTGTTAAAGTCTTTACTGAACAGAATTTTTCCTGAAAACTGTTATTTACAGTATCAGAACATTTAATTGCAACATTTTCAATCAACTCCAGACACAATCACACAATCACAAGTGTAACAAAAATGAGGGACATAACTCGGTTCTGAATCAGTATAGATGCCAGCATTTGCAGGTTGATGGATTTGTTTTTCACTGTCAGTTCAGAACATTGGTATCTGCATCACTTATGATTAGCTGCAGAGCCTGAGTCTGTGGGCCGTCCTTTCATCTGAGAACCACTTATTTCCATGTGAGAGTTGCATAATTTTTTCTGTTAGGTATGTGAATTAGACTATAGGTTTCATTAACTGATGAGCTGAGATCTCTTAATGATGCCTGAGAAGCCCCAAAGAGGCTATGAAGCTGGCCGCAAAGGGATCTTCCCATACCAGATGAGTGCCAAGGTGGCCATCAGTGACTACATCAGCTTGTGCCAGGGGTCAGAATGCTATAAGCTACATCTGTTCCCTGGAGGATCTGAGCTCAAATACACACGCTTTTCTGGTCTTGAAAACTCAAACCTTTACGGTACAGTAGCACAATCGATGATTCTAGCACAGAGGAATATCTGATATGGTCTAGGCAAGTGCGTGTTGTGGCATGTGAGAAAGACAATGCAAAATACTAAGAAAGATAGGGCACGTTGGTAATAGTTAATGGCAACTGCTATTTTTGCCTTCTCCAGTATCAGTTTTAATTGCATTAAAATTTGTTCTGAGTCCCAGAGATTGTTCTCCTCTCAGTGGCTTCATCATTGTGGTGCGGGCATAGCCACCAAGACAGATGAGTAGGTATTTACCACAACTGACAGGGTGAAGCAGCTGTGGGAAGATGTGGCAAGCAAAAATCTTTTAGAACGGTAATAAAAATGAAGTTGGCATTGCTTACTTCCAAGTATCTATGCTTTCACGGCTCTAGTAGCTGAGATTTTTGGATTGTGTCCTAGAGGAAGGAATAACTTCATTCTTTTGATGGTTATGACTGTGAGCAGCCTGACTGGACTGAACCGATGGCAGTGGGAATACTCATGGGAGAAGAGAGATTCAGGATCAGAACCATGCAGAGGTGTCACCATTTGCAAGGACTTTGCCCAGCCCTCACATTGAAGTGTTGCAGTTAAGAGTTCGGATGCCCTGATAGCTGTACGTGAAAGTCTGAACAGTATCTGCCTGCAGTTCTTGACTCAGGCCAGTGTGGTTTGTCCCTTGTCTTAATATGCACCAAATTCACCCACAACATTTGTTAGATATGAAAGTATTACATGTGTTTAGTAGCCAATTTGCAAATTTTAAACCTCCTAGGTTTTATTACAAAAATGGTTTTAGAAGAGGCTAATCATCATTATGGACTGGTTTTATAAAACATAAAACAGCTAGTTTTCAGCTACAAAACAGCTCCCACACTGCTACTGGTTTCCAACTTTTAAAATGGCCAAACCAATGTTCTTGAAAATGTGCTGAGATGAATTTATACTTACTTGGAAGCCTGATGTAGAATCATATGCAGTGTGACAGGCAGTTAAACCTCTGTGGGATGGGAGAAAATCCTGTGTTTTAATGGAATTGCTGGGAAGTATCCTATAGCGCTGCTGTATTCAGTTTTAATACAGCTTTGCATTGCTTCCTCCTTCCTCATTCTTCCGAACCCTAGTGCAGAGACTGCTTCCAGACATTTACCCTGACACTCGCTTGGTCTCAAGTGAAATTACCCTTGTGATTGCTCCACATGTATTTCTTGGT
Organism: Rhinoptilus africanus; assembly: GCA_013400135.1. NCBI lineage: Eukaryota > Metazoa > Chordata > Aves > Charadriiformes > Glareolidae > Rhinoptilus > Rhinoptilus africanus. The sequence continues at coordinate 241,673 of VXBO01015178.1, forward strand.
TTATACCGATCTTTCTAATCCTGCACTCACTTTGTCTCCCTTGCACCACCCTAAGAATATTACTGTCCCCCCTTTTTCAATGCATTTTCAGCCTTGATATTCTTCGCTAGTCTGTGGGAACCACAGTTCCTCCCAGAGCGATGTTGCTCCAGACACACAAGCAGTCTGTTTTCCATCCCCATTCAGATTCTGTCCGCATGCATCCACCCTAATCTTTTGCTTATCTGATGTGGGTCCTTTGGGCAAGTCTGAAATGAGTGTAAGAACTCTGCAACTGGAAAGGTGCCAGCATGCCTTCCATGCTATCGTCATTTATTACAGATTTTAGAAAGACATTTCCCAGCATGTAATTACAGAGGGGCAGTGTCCATTTATTAGATGTCCCATACTCCGGTCTATCAGTTACAGGTGTTGCCAGAATACTACTACAACATGCACCTGTTATTCCCATTTTTCATGCTATGCCTTTTCCCTAGTAATTCTTGTCCCTTTCTCAGGCCCTTGTGAAATTATACCCAAACAAAAGCCACAAATGGTGCAGTTTAACATTGCTCCACAGCCTGTGTACAGCTGAATGCTCACATAGGTTTACTTTTTCTTCTCGCTACAGCAACTGTCCTTTTAGAAAGTTGCCTGTTCTTGTTCACCGCCAAACAAGTGGAGGACATGCTTTCAAAAGAAATGAGCAGAAAATAAGAGTCGGCATACTCAGGTGGCTCCCAGTTGCTCTGATGGCTTAGAGAGAAACTGGAAGGGCAGAGTAGGAAGCAGGAAGATTAATAAAGGATGCAGAAGAAATGGTATTAGGAAAAGCTGTTGGTTGTAGTCTTTTCCATGAATACACACATGTAAATGCTGAAACCAGTGTCATTCTTGACAATGGACTTTGGCACCACTCTATGGTGGTTATTTTCCCAAAACTTTGCAAACTGATCAACATCGGTTTTTCATATAGTAAATGACTAAAAGAGCTACTGCTGAGCGTCATATCACCTGGGATCTCAGACTTGTTTCCACTTAGTGGGACTATTATCCCTCCTTTTCCTTCAGAGACCCAAAAAGTGCATAGTCCTGAATTCAGAAACTGGGGTCTCACTAACTCAATTAAAAAAAAATACTTTTCCCCTGAGTTTTAAAAGGTAGTTAAAGCTCTCCCTTAGAAGTTTTTGAAAGCAGAGTCATAGAGAAATGCAGATGGTGGTGGGCAGCTACTAGCCTCATGACAGAGTGCATTTGTAATGATAAAAACTCATTATCCATGTAAATATAGCTTAGCAATTTTTAAGTTAACAAAGAAGTCTGAAAAGAGAAGGCTAACACAATACAGTCTGTAAGAAGAAAGGGCTAGACAAAGCAACTTTTTTCTTTCTAATCCTTGGCTGTGAGCTGCAGGCTGTTACTGTGCCCCAGCACATCTGTACATATTTATACACTTTGGTATAATCCATGAGAAAAATCTTGCAAACATGCTTGTTGTTTGAGGTTCTACCCTACCACTAGGATATGTTAACTAGTTAAAGTAAAGCCACTAATTTAGATTGTTTATAAAGAAGTTTATTGTTGGTGGCTTTTGTGGAACACATTAAGTGTATAGCTTTCAGAGGCATGACTTTTTTTTTTTCTTTAATTGCATGAAGCTCTCAGGTGGAAGAGAGCTTCTTAAATGAATATGCTCCGGTTTATTGCCTTTAAAAAGTTTGTCTGTCTGGTCCAATCAGTCTCTTGTCACTGTGGAAAAGTGGGATACATTCCAGGTATGTCAATTACTAGAGTATGAAGTAGACTATAAAAGAGATTAAGATTCAGTAAATACAACACATAGAAACATGTTACTGTCTGGCTGGAAAGATTATGGGTCTATGATTTTAGTAAATACACTATTTTTAGAAGTCTGCAAGTTGGGGCATCCACTTGAGACAGCTAAAACCTCAATGAAAGAAAGAAGCAGCAAAATTATTGAATACTTTAAAAGGTTATGGGTGGCTCCTTCACTGTGACAAGAAACATTTACAGCGCTCCTGTAAATCTTCACAAGTGCTTCACATTTTGTTAAATATTTATACGATCTTCATGGGTCTTCATGAAGCTTTTTCAGGAAGTGCTCCTGACTTAATTTTTGTCCTAAGGACCTGCCCTTCGTGGTGCTTATCCTCCTCAAATTCTGTTGACACTAGAGATTGATTGCTCTTGTGTTCTTGGAAGACTGGGCCCTATGAGAAAAACTGTTTGATTAGTTAAACTGGTGCTCTAGAAGTTGATGAGTTGCCTCCCATTTTGCTTTCTATTGATGGCCATTTACTGTACAGGACTACAGATTGGTAGAAGCACATTCAGAGTCTTGACAGAAATGGTGTGGTTGCCATGAATTGTATACTTAGTTCTTGATTAATTTATTTTTAATTTTTTTGGCAAGTGGAAAGGAAGCAGGAATTAGTGATATTTTGTCACGTTGCTTTGCTCAGATTATAGGAGAGAGATGGTAACTGAGGAATTGATGGCAATGATACTGGATACATTTGTAAGTTTGCTGTCTGAGCAGGGTTCTTCTCTTAGTAAATATGCCAGGTAGCTGCTACATGGTAGTTCAGAACATTAGAAGGGCCCCAGCCATATCTATCTCTTCTCCTATACTAGTTCATTTTTTTATCTTCAGCTCTTTTCCATTCCAAGTGGACTTTAAGACAGACCTTTCTAATATGTATGTAAAAATTAGTTTGGTAACTTAATGCAAAGAAAATTAAAAAGGAATGAAATCTTTGAGAATTGCTTGGGTTTGTCCTTTTCTGTACTGTTAGCACCATCTGTCCAGCTTGTTGAACTGTATTAAATAGCATTTTAGAGCTGGAATCAAAAATTTTGTCCACATTTGGATAAACCGTAATTCCTAAATATTTGAAACCCTTATTACTCGAGGAAAAATCTGAGTTATTTAAAGGAACTTCTGGAGCTATTGATGGTTTTAAATGATTCGCCATGATGGAGAGAGACTTATGAAAGGTACAAGAGTGGCAAAAACTGAACTATCCTGTTTATCCTTAGAGCACACACAATACAGGCACGAGCTGTGGAAATTACTTCACCACTAAACTGCCAATATGTTCCCACCTTGCTCTGCAGGGAACATGATTGCTCACTCTCCACTGTCATCCTATCTTTGGCCTTGTTTACAGGGACACTAGTGGTGATCTAAAGGAGCTTGTCCATCAGAAGGAGATGGAAAATTTATCCTAAGCTTTTAAACAGTCTTATCTAAAAATAAGAATTTAAATGACCTCTTTTGAATAGGTAGCAGTAGTATAGAGGAGAATATTAAATGTCATTCAAAGATTTAAATCTTTGAATTATCTTGTACTTCAATACCTCCAATAAACAAACAAAAAGTGCCTGCATCCACAAATAAAGCTTTTCAGTATCTTCATACACATGCTGGCAAAACTAGGACAAAATACAATTTCTGCTTAAAAAAAAAATCCCATGAATCACACTTAATCTAATGGAATGGTTACTATAAAAATACACTGATAAATCACAGGAATAGCCATTCCAGGTCAGACAAAAGGTCTGTCTGGCTTGGTATCCTGCCCTCAACAGCAGCCAAAGCAGATGCACAGGGAGGATATAAGGGGGAAGACATGTCTCCTGGCCTCCAGTAACTTGCAGTTCATGGATTTCCTCTGTCAGGGATTGTATCTTTGTGTTTAAAAGCTCTCAGTGGATTCCTTTCCCTATTAATTTCTCTAATAAACTTTTACCTTCTACAGTATCCTAGGGCATGTACTTCCACAGTGTAGCTACAGCACATGGAGAGTCACCTCTCTTTGTTTTCAGTCTGTAGACAAATGGACTGTTCTTCATTTCCCTCTCTTGGCTCCTTTTTTCTTCTCCTGTTCATTTATTCCACTGTACTGTACATAAGGCAGAAGTCAATCTTGCCAACACTTTCCTAGGACAGTTTTTTAAAAACTGTGTTGTTGCCTTGCAAAGGTCCTCCTCAGTTAGCCACTCTCATGTTATGAAAGTTCCTCTGGCTTAATTTTCCTTTTTCTTGACTCAGGTTTGCTAAAACATGGTTTGTTTAGGGAAGCTTTTATCTTGTCCCCATTTTGAGAGTGGTAGAAAATTATCTGTGCTGGTAGAAAGTTGTTGTGCTCACTCCAAGACCTCAAAAGTGTTTATTTTTTCTATTCTTTCTATTCTGTTCACTCTGGTGCAGGCAGTACCCTGAAAACTCCCCTGAGATAGATGTGTTCTTCCATGTCTCTCATCCACACAGGAATACACTTAGTACCTGCCAGCAAAGGTTTGAATTTTAGATCTGATGCCAGTGCTTTAAATTTCCATATCAGAGTGAAAACTATCACTAGTCTTACTCAACTTTAGTAAGTGTATCAAAAATACAAACTTACAAGGGTGCTACTTACACAAGAAAACACATCATCAGTATTTAGACTCTTCCCTGTTGCTCTCTGTTTATTGTATCAGCACTTGGCACTTATATTAAACACAGGTTTGGAATTCATCTCATCTGTTTTATTATGCCTGTAGTGGAGCCCTCTACAACTGAAAGAGTCACTCCAGGGTCCTTTTCACGAGAGACAGAAATACTTTTAGAGCACAATTCCTCAGCATCATTTGTGCTGTTTACTCTAGAACAAGATTATTATTTGGCTGGATCTCAGGAAAAAA
>VXBO01015180.1:3558-18874 GCA_013400135.1 Rhinoptilus africanus
CTATGATTCTATGATTCTATGATTCTATGATTCTATGATTCGCCATCTGTGGTATCCTAGGTGTAGCTAGGAAGTGAGCATGAAATTATTTCTTTACATGCTTGCTTGCAAACTCGTAAAATAGATTTTGTTGTCCTCAGTGAACGTGCCAGCAGTGCTAGCAGGTAAGGTGGTGTAAGTAGTTGGCTGTAGCTGATTTAGTAACCAAGCTGAGAGGAGGGGCAAACCAGGGGAGTGCACATTTGCTAGACCCTAGAGTAGTTTATTGGCTATTTATTAAATTGGATTTAAAGGGAAACTTCTGTTTTGTCTTGCTCGTCATATTTTTCTTTTAAACTGAAACTGATGTATTGCTTTGGGTCACTGAACTGCATGTCAGTGAGTATCTACTGAGGAGAAATTCAGTCCTTATAAACATGAAAATGTTTTATGTATTGCTGTACTCTTGGGCTGTGCTGCTGCTGTAAATCAAATAATGTTCTGGCAAGGGTTCTAGCACTATAACGTGAGATAACGTTTTCAACTGAATTGTTAAAATGGTCCATGACATGCTTTTGGCTGAGGACAAATAAGTACTTTCCCTAACAACTTCCAGGCATCGTTTGGGAGTCTGCATGATCCCTGGGATCATGTCCAATAGCCATTTCAGAAGCGAAGAGTTAATGGTTTCCTTGAAATAGTTTAACTTTCACTTAGTAGCACAGATGTGGCCAGTACATGGCAGCTTGCGTCAGGGCCCAAGTGCACCAATGGGCTTCGGTTACTGTGACCAGCCTCCCCTCCTACTTACTGGTCTGGGAGCTCTATTTAAGCTCAGGATGGGGCCTTTGCTACTGGCTTGAACAATTATATAGGTCTACCTTGGACCCACATTGTAGCCTTAGACTTACATTGCAGACTTGCTAATTTGGGCTCTGGTCCCACCCCTTTCTCTTCCTGGCTCCTTTGTTAGACCCGGACCTGTTCCCATGGCTCTCTGTGGACAGGGCTGTTGACTATTGCTGTCACCAGCACCGTGTTCTGCCCACCCTGTTCAGATGCTGCCAGATAGGCCCTTGTCCATGATCACCATCAGCTTCCAGCTAATCCTCGTTCATGGGGCAGTTTTGCTGTCGCTAGTCCATGATAGCTGGCCTCAGGACTTGGGAATGGCCCTTGACACCGCTTAACTTTTGTCATGTAGAAGTAGCTCTAGTGTCCTGGTACCCATCTAAGCCTGCTGGATTAACTGGAGATTTCTCATGTGATATCTTGGGGTCACATGATTGAACGTATGGTTGGGGTTTAGGCTAGTTCCTCATGGAAGCATTGCATGTGAAATAGGGACAATAATTCTAGTGTGGGACAAAGAAGGCATTTTAGAGAGTTGTGGAAAATCAAAGGTTTGTGTATGCTTTCTATGAGACCCTAGTGTAAATCAAGTGGTGCTCCAGAGACTCCACGTAGCTGAAAGCAGAATGCAAAGGCAGATCCTGATGGAAAGTAGTGTGACTGCAATCTTCATGCACATCAGTGCCAGAGACAATGTGCTGAAGGTGCTTTGCTAGTGTCTGAACCCACGCGTGGCCAGCAGTAACAGTTTGAACTTTGGTTGGTGCAGGTAAGTCAGAAATTAGTGTTAAAAGAAGTTTATAAACATTCTTTCTTCCTTTTACCTTATCTTCTAAACCACAGTGGAAAATGTAGTAGCTACAGAGGAGAATTATAGTTGAAAACCTTGGAATGATGCCATCAAGACTCCTCGATTTCCTACCCAGCTTTATTTGCATCTAGCAAAACACTTAATATTCCAGAGTTTTTTCCTTCCTTGTAATGACAAAAGCAAAACCTTCGGAAGTGCTGTGAAGGTATGTGCTTGGGATACAAGAACAAAGGTTCTTCTTCCAATTTCTTTTTTGATTCTTTCACAGAACCTGAGGCTTATTTTCCTACTTTGTCTTTAGTTCGATGGAGCATGTGGTCTGTCTTTTAAAATTCTATTTGAATCTTCTGTGCTTGAATGATAATGAAACTAATATTATTTTTTTTTCCACAAGGAATTTGGTTCTGGATTACCTGAGGCTTTCTACTGAAATCCATTTTGGCTTAATAAAAAAACCGAACTGTGGATTTATCATCATGGCCTCCTTCTCAATACTTAGGATAGGTGCCTGCCTACTTTGTCAGAAAGATTAGAGAAAACATCTGAAATAGGAATTCATACTGTTCCTTTACCTTTGCTTTTTTCCCTCTTGCTGTTTGCTTTTCTCTGGATCACAGTCTTGCTTCTTGCAGACTGTGAAATCAGAGGGTGCCGCTGTGTGTGTATGTTCTGTCTGTCATTTCATGATGTAGGTTCTAATTTTCAAATTACTTTCACTTAAACTAGAACGTGCTTGTAGAAGACAATATATTTTTTTGAAAGGTTGTTTGTAGTATCCGTGTGCATTACCGTGATATGTTTGATGGATACATGAAACTTGAGTTATGTAGAATTTCAGTTTATACAGGCACTCAAAATATGAACTAAAACACTGCCTACTTATACGCTACAGTTGAACTGAAGCTGAGTAGGAATATCTGCAAAGCTCCAACAGAACACTTTATGCAACTGAAATTTAAGTGCTCTGCAAAGCTGAAGGCAGCCTTCCAAAACCCAAGTATTGATATAAGCACCACAGGAAACCTATTGCTTCTCGGTGCTTTACATTAATAAATTGCTTTTAATACTTCTTAATTGTCTGCTGAGCCCAGAATCCTAATGTGTTTTTAAATATCCAGTGTTTAATCTCTGTGTGTATACATACACCTCGTGGTTTTGTATTTGTTCAAGATTTTGAGTGTCCTACTGTGCTAGCTAACTTTGAAATAGCTTCACTGCTGTTGTGATAACAGTAAACTGAGTCTTTTTTAGACCAACACTTAATACTGGGTTTTACATTAAGTTCGTATAGTTCAACTGTTTTTCAGCGCCTGGAAAAAAGATCTTATTCTTCTAACTTGAGGTGAATGGCTGGTATTTTGTAGTTGATTCCTTTTCAACAGATAGGTCAATATCTGTGGGGAAAAAAAGTCTAGAAGGTGTTGGAAGGGTTTAGAATCTTGGCCCGCTGGGAGTGATGGTGGAGATCAGTGCATGAAAACTTGAACTACAAACAAAAGAGGCCTGAGGCACACACACAAAAAAAGCACTTGGAACAAATGTGAATCCTGTTCCTGGAGACTTAGTTTTGCAGTCTTCTGTACTCCTAAAAGTGTCACTAATGTGCGCGTTACTTACAACAAGAAAGGTCAACCCTCCCCTCCTTTGAAACTGGAAGCTTAAATTTCTTTTGCTTTCTTGCCTGTGAATGTGGCTACTCTGCTGCGTTTAAAATAGTTTGTTTCCTGCTTACCTTATGTACTTGGGCTGCACAGAACCTACTGCTTAACTAAGAAAAAAGTAGTAGCTTATTTTTTTTGTGAGGGAAGCTATCTGCTTCTTGACATGGGTACTGTAAATGTGAGCTTTTATCTTTTAGGATGCTCTCTCCTTTTCGCAGTTGAAATCTCTCATCTGTCTGAATAGACTCACCAGAAGGTGGGGAAAAGGACCTTTTTAAAAGCTTGGGAAGGAAACATGGGAGCTTTTTCTTTACTCTTCTGCTTCTTACTGGTACTTTAAATTCTCTACTTGATGCCAGTAATTCAAGTCATAATGTTGTATTCGGATATGATTCAACTTTCTCAATTACCCTCACTATGATTTGAAAAAAACCCCCAAGACTACATAGCTAAAATAGCCTTCAAATAGCCCTTTCTAGTTCCTGGTTGATTTTTTTCCGAACACCCATCTACCCCCTGTCAGTGTTTGGCTCCATCAGTCTGTTTAGCTGTGGATTGTACAAGTTCTGTTCTTCGTACCGGCTGACAAAAGGATATTTGTGCCTCCACCTACAAAGGAAACCATCCGAGATACCAAACTTCAGGTGTATCTATGCTGTGGAGAAGAAGCACAACGGAATGATTGCAGGCTTTTTGGGACTTGCGTCTCAAATTGTATTCACAGGTTTATCTTTCTGTCCTGACCAGGCTGCTCTGTGTGTGTATCAGAGCAGGGATGGTGTTAGGATAAATATGTTGTGAGAATTACTTGAGGCACTTCTTGTTACAGGTAGCCCCTCACCATTTTTTATTTTATTTATATTTTTTTTAAAGAAAAGGAGGGGAAGGGAAATACTGTTGCATTAAGATGATTAAAATCTGACCTGTGTTTATGCATATTTTCTGTCTTACTTGGCAAAGCCCTGCTGAGGTGTATAGGATTACTTGCAAAGCAAGGTAACGCAGAAGATGGATAAAGTTTCAGCCTGGCTAAGATGAATGGGATCAGCTAAAATACGCGGTAGTAAGTTCTTTAAATAAATTTACTGTATGTTTTGAGCGAAATGGGAGGATTGAATCCTTGTGCTGTTCCTAGCCCAGCCTTGGTAAGGAGACTGGTTTTGTTAAAAATACCTTGATAACTGTCTTTAACTTCTAATTTAAGAATATTGTGTCCTTTCCACTTGACTGCTTAGGGGAATGGGGAGAAATTTTAGGTATTCTGATTTATGGGGCAGGGAGGATGTCCTGTAGACATACACAGAAATCCTTTTTAGAGCTAGTTGGTAACTAGTGGATACGGTCACTATGTAATACATAAAGATAATTAAGTAGATGAATGAGCTGAAGAGAATACTTCCTGATATATATGAACACATCAGTAGTTTTAAATGCATTGAACATAAAGTATATCTTTTACAAGCCATGCAAACAAAAGGCCTCTTTGACCTATGGTGTGATTATTGACTTTTACTTAGCTACGTCAGAAGGTGGTAAGTTCTGCTGGTTTTAATTCCTGCTGTTGAATGCTCGTTTAACTCTAGTGCTGAGTGACATAAAAGACCTCTAGATAAGCGTGCAGTTTGGGATATGTTCACTTTACAGATGCTGTATAGAAATTGTTTTCATAAACTTTCTCTGTTTTGTATGTGGTCTGGGAAGAAAAAAATAATAAATTAATTTGGGGTTATCACTAATCCTCTGACACTGCGCTGCTTCTGACCTGAGAGCATTTTCTTAAGGAAGGGTGTAAGTTCTTGATATCAGCTTCTGTCTTTTGCAGTTCATTTGATATGAATTGCAGTTACTTGGGGGAACAACTATTTTTTGGTTTTGTGACTCTACTGGGAGTAAAACTAGGTCCCCGTGTTCATACTGAACGATGCTTTTCCTCCAGTAGCAGCAGTCTGCTGCATGGAGCTTTTAGAAGTCTGCGCCCGCTTAGCGTGTTAAATAGAAGATTTACCAACAGAAAAACTTTCTCATGATTTATCAGCTAGTACAAGTGCTGAGCTAATGTCTTTCTTTTATTTTCTGCTTATTTCATTGTTTCATATGATGGTTTACTTCCCTTACCTAAACTTGCACTGTGTCTTAAGTGTGTTAGGAGTGTGGTGGTTGGGCTGGATGATCGGAAGGGTCCCTTCCAACCTGGGCGATTTTATCATTCTGTGATGCCTGTCAGTACAGCACCTCATACAATGTACCAGACCCTCGAGGAGTAAACACAACCGAAGTGAATAATAAAGCTCTAGTGATGCCAGGAACACTTTTTGGGTGGATGTGACTCATGTCCCTCTTATTTCACATTTATACAACTTTGACTTTTCAGTTACTCCTAAGCCACACCATTTATGAACTTCCTGCTCTAAGGCATTATTTAAAAATGGTTTTACTGTGTGTAAAAGGAATTAGCTTAATATATTTACATAAACTCAGTGCAGTGATTACTTTTCTCTATACTCTGAATATGTAAGGGCAGATAAGTCTTCCTACCAGTTTGAATTTTTTCTTATTCTGCCTTTTTTTCCTGTGTTGCATGTACACATGCATGTAGTGTGTGTGTGCATGCCTCAGAAAAATAACTCTGATATGGCAGCTAACTGAGTTTCTGGGGCTAGCAGAAAAGTCAGTTAACTTTAAGCAAGCCCATAGAAAGTCTGCTTGCCAGGCTTCAAACAAATGAGTTACTGGCAACTAAAACTGAGTACGAGACACTTGGACAAGTATAGAGCAGCATAGAGGAGATGTCACTGAATTCACTTTTTTTTTTAGTTGGAGAGACAGTTCATTACTGCAAAAGTTTCTGTTCTATTTGCAAAACACCTTGCTCTATCTGGAATTCAGACCTGCATGAGTGTTATTTCTGTTGCAATACTGGAATAGCCTTTAGGCCAACTCAGTGAAAAGATATCTTTGTATACTCAAAAAGCCACTGTGGTTCAAATTTGGGTAAATGTGGTGGGCTATTTAAATGTACTTAAAATGATATTTAAGTGGCAGTCAAGGAGTCAGCATGACAGAAAATTGTCAAACAAAAGCAAGGCAGACTTTTCTAAGCAATGGAAAGTATATTGTATTATTACCATATTCAGAATTTGTCTTCTCTCTACTTTAGATTTTTTTTTGAGTCTACGAGCAGGCGGACCTCCCTGTTTTTCCTCATGCAATTAATAATTTAAGAGTCTGTAATGAGAAGGGCTGGAACTAACAAATTCTTTTTTGAGAGTGGGAGCGAGTATCCATTTACCTGAGCAGAATGGGAAGTGTTGTATTTGGTGCATCCACTTAGTGGGTATGTTCTGTTTTCCCCAGGAGTGTTCCCCAAATTATCACTGGTGTCCTGAGTGATTTAGTTCCTGCACTGTATCTGCAGTGAATCAGAGACATTGGTTGGAGCTGATCTCTGGAGGCCATCTGGTCCAACCTTTTGCTCCAAGTAGGACTGTTGCCAACACTAGATAAGGTCAGCTGTGATACTCTTTTTTTTTTTTTTTTTTTTAATCAGCTCTTGAAAACCATGGAACTCTCGGGGTAGATGGCATCTGTGCTGCATTTACACTTCAAGAGAAGAAATTTTTCTCTAATGTCCAATCAGGACCTCCCAAACTGTGACTTAAGGTTTTACCCCTTATTTTACTATCTATTTCACTATCATTTGCACTTTCAGCAAACTTGCAATTTGTCTTGGTGTCCAGAGTGTGTAGGTAAACAATGAACCCTATCCACCCCAATGCCGACCCTTGTGATATTCTGCTTGTTTTTGCCGAATGGCTGTTGAGTACTTGATTATTAGCGTTTCAGCCTGTCAGTTCAGCAAGTTTTCAACCTATTTTAACAGTCTGTTTGTGCAGCCCGTATTTCCTCGGTTTACAAATGAGATCACTGGGTAAGGATTTTGGTAAGTCGGTCTTACTCAAAGCTCTTTAAAGTGCTTATGAAACAGGTGATATTTGCATTATATTTGAATGCTTAGTATTAGCATGTTGTTTGTTGTAGGTGTGGCTTTGGTTTTTAATGGCTGGGACTGGCCTACAGAGAAAGCCCAGTTTGCCTTCGGTGAGCTTCTGGGCACTGAAAGCTGAGCTGCTGGGCAGTCAAAGAGAAGTTATTTCCTCTTTGGAGGCTACTGAGCACTAGGAAAGACTTCCAGAATGCAAAGCAGGTAGGGAGAAAGGTTAAGAGAGAAAGAAACTTGCATCACAATGGTGTTTTGGGCAGAGCTGGAGGAGCAGAAACACGAGCTGCAGAGACAGCGGGAAGAGGCTTCCCAGGGAAGCAGGGGGCAATGTGGTGAGTTTTGTGCCGTGCAGGAAGCAGCTTTATTATTGCTGGATGGAAGGCCACCTGAAGGGTAACCCTTCTATCTCTGAGGATGCAGTAGACAGGGGCAATTTGCTTCCAACTGTGTTTCATTTCTGTTTTCTCACTGTGAGGCTTCTGTATTTTAAAATGTTCAAATCCTAGTCTTCAGTCGCAGCTAACTGCATGATGTGCTCCGTCAGCAAGAGCAGAGCCAGCCGGCTGATGGGGGTGATTTATTTTATTTACTCGTAAAGCAACAACTCACAGAATGACAGAATGGTTTGGGTTAGAAGGGACCTTAAAGATCCTCTCATTCCACTCCCCTGCCCTGGACAGGGACACCTCCCACCAGACCAGGCTGCTCAAAGCCCCATCCAGCCTGGCCTTGAACCCCTCCAGGGATGGGGCAGCCACAACTTCCCTGGGTAACCTGTTCCAGTGCCTCACCACCCTCACAGTGAAGAATTCTTTCCTGATATCCAATCTAAATCTCCCCTCTTTCAGTTTGAGGCCATTACCCCGTGTGCTATCATTACATTCCCTGATAAAGAGTCCCTCCCCATCCTTCATGTAGGTCCCCTTTAGGCACTGGAAGGCTGCTATAAGGTCCTTGAAGCCTTCTTTTCTCCAGGCTGAACAACCCCAACTCTCTCAGCCTGTCCTCATTGCAGAGGTGCTTCAGCCCTTTGAGCGTCCAGAATAATGTGCCCTGTTTTGGGCTTTTCTGTACAAAAAAGGTGCAGACAAACCGGAGAGGGTCTTGAGAGGGATGCTGAAGGAGCACATAACATGTGGAGAAGCTGTCTGTGGGGGCTGGGTTTGTTCAGCCTAAGGAGGCGAAGACTAAGATTCAGAAAGGATCTAGTTCTTGTTGTCCTCAACTCTGAATGAATGTCTGCAGGGAAGAGAGCCTGACCTCACAGGTGCACAATGAAAGGACAGAAGGCAGCACATACAAGTAGCGATGTGGGAAATTCCATCTGGATATAAGGAAAAAACAGTTTTCGCAATGGGTAAGCACTGAATCAAGCTGCTGAAGGAGGCTGAGAAACCTCCATCCTTGAAGAGTTTTTTGGAGTTTGACTGAACAAGGCCCTGAGCAATCTGATTTAACACTGAAGCTCTCCCTGCCTTGAGTAGGAGGTTACACTAGTTGACCTCCAGAGGTCCTTTCCAACCTAGACTGTTCTGCTGTCTCATAAGGCATAGACTTGTATGGCACTTTACTGGTGTATCCCGGAAAGTAATGTGATTTACATACATGGGTATTCATTTGCTCTTTGACTTTTGAAGAACATTCAGCAAAGTCAGTATTTCCTTTGTGCTGTGGTTTTCTTCATAGTGGCTTTGTAAAGCATTTAATCTTTACATGTGACTGTAGCAAACCAGCTGAAGAAAACGGATTCACTAGATATGTCTGGTGTCCGCCTTTTTCTTGTCGAACTGGCAAATGTAGAACTCCCTCCCATATAAGCTGCCATAGATGGAACGTGGCTGGTGGCAAGCTTTTTAAAATCATGCTTTTATTTGGACTGCTTCCTGGCCTTTCTGTGCATTGCTGTTATTACAGATCAGAACATCTCATTCATTGCATTCCTTCCTGCACAACTAGGGAGATGGAAAATGGTTAGCATCGTTCTAACACCAACCTAATATTTTTTTGCATTATTGGTAAAATTTTAAAATTTTTGTGTGATACTGGCCAAGTACCGTGTGCTTAAGTTCTTACCTTTTGACAACCTCTGCTAAACACAGCTGTCTCTGGACTGAGATCTTGAAGGTGTGGGTCTGTAGAGGAAAATAGTTGTGTTAGGTGTGTGGGAATGTGCTATTTCAGACTAGTTTTTAATCTAGTTTAAGTCCACTGGACTGAGCATGCTCATCGCGGTCCTGGAATGCCTCTTCCGCTTCAATTTTTGTCCAAAGAAATCCAGTTTGCACACTCAGCCTGATCACTGGTATAGAACAAAGCAGGATGAGTGGGGGTTTTCAGGAGGTTTGGTTCAAAAGCACAAACCTGATCTCAACTAAACGCAAATCTATGGGAAGTCAGGCTTGACCAGCCTGATGGTGATCTGTGATGAGGTGACTAGCTCAATGGATGAGGGGACAGCAGTAGGTGTTGAATTTAAGGCCTCTGAGACTGTCCCCTGTAACATCCTCATACACAAACTAATGAAGTAGGTACTAGATGAAGAAAGAAGTGAAGTGGGTTGAGAAGTGGCTCAGCTGCTGGGCTAAAAGGGTTGTGATCAGCAGCACAAGGTCCAGCTGGAGATAAGTCATTGGTGATGTGCCCAGGGGTTGCTACTAGGGCAGCATCTTCATTAATGACTGGGATGATGGGAGTGTGTACCCTCAGCAAGTTTGAAGACAATGCAAAACCAGGAGGAGTGGCCGATAGACCAGATGGGTGTGCTACCATTAAGAGGGACGTCAGCAGGCTGGAGAAATGGGCCAACAGGAACCTCATAAAGTTCAGCAAAGGGAAATGTCAAGTCCTGCCCAGGAGAAGAGCAACTCCATGTACCAGGCTGTGTTGTAAACTGCCTAGCTGGAAAGAAATGGCCCTGAAGTCCTGGTGGACACCAAGCTGAACACGAGCCAGCAGTGCAGCCTGCTAGCAAAGAAGGCCAAAGACATTCTGGGCAGTATTCTGTGGAGTGGTGGCAGCAGACTGAGGGCAGGGATCATAGAACACAGCATGGTTCGGGTTGGAAGGGATCTTAAAGATCATCCAGTTCCAACCCCCTTGCCCTGGGCAGGGACACCTCCCACCAGACCAGGTTGCTCAGAGCCCCATCCAGCCTGGCCTTGAACCCCTTCAGGGATGGGGCTCCCACCACCTCTCTGGACAACCTGTTCCAGTGTCTCACCACCCTCATGGTGAAGAACTTCTTCCTAATGTCTGTTCTGAAACGACCCATCTCTAGTTTTAATCCATTCCCCCTAGTCCTACCATTATGCGACATCCTAAAAAGTCCCTCACCAGCTTTCTTGTAGGCCCCCTTCAGATCCTGGTCGGCCACAGTAAGGTCTCCTCGGAGCTGCCTTTTCTCCAGACTGAACAACCCCAACTCTCTCAGTCTGTCTTCAGAGGAGAGGTGCTCCAGCCCTCGGATCATCCTCGTGGCCCTTCTCTGGACACATTCCAGCATGTCCATATCTTTCTTGTAGCAGGGGCTCCAGAGCTGGATGCAGGACTCCAGATGGCATCTCACGAGAGCGGAGTAGGGGGGGAGAATCCCCTTCCTCTGCTCACTCCTGTGTGAGTGCTGTGTTCTAGGACTCTGGGCTCCCCAGTGCCAGACACGCAGAAGTGCTGGAGACAGTCCCGAAAAAGGCCATGAAGATGCAATAAAAATGTCTTTTATTGTAAGGTGGGCAAGTGTTACCATAGCTTGCCTGGAGAGACTGGACTCTCTCAATTTTGGAAATATTCAGAGCCTGACTGGGCATGACCCTGAGCAACCTGCTGTAGTTTGANCAGTTTTCGCAATGGGTAAGCACTGAATCAAGCTGCTGAAGGAGGCTGAGAAACCTCCATCCTTGAAGAGTTTTTTGGAGTTTGACTGAACAAGGCCCTGAGCAATCTGATTTAACACTGAAGCTCTCCCTGCCTTGAGTAGGAGGTTACACTAGTTGACCTCCAGAGGTCCTTTCCAACCTAGACTGTTCTGCTGTCTCATAAGGCATAGACTTGTATGGCACTTTACTGGTGTATCCCGGAAAGTAATGTGATTTACATACATGGGTATTCATTTGCTCTTTGACTTTTGAAGAACATTCAGCAAAGTCAGTATTTCCTTTGTGCTGTGGTTTTCTTCATAGTGGCTTTGTAAAGCATTTAATCTTTACATGTGACTGTAGCAAACCAGCTGAAGAAAACGGATTCACTAGATATGTCTGGTGTCCGCCTTTTTCTTGTCGAACTGGCAAATGTAGAACTCCCTCCCATATAAGCTGCCATAGATGGAACGTGGCTGGTGGCAAGCTTTTTAAAATCATGCTTTTATTTGGACTGCTTCCTGGCCTTTCTGTGCATTGCTGTTATTACAGATCAGAACATCTCATTCATTGCATTCCTTCCTGCACAACTAGGGAGATGGAAAATGGTTAGCATCGTTCTAACACCAACCTAATATTTTTTTGCATTATTGGTAAAATTTTAAAATTTTTGTGTGATACTGGCCAAGTACCGTGTGCTTAAGTTCTTACCTTTTGACAACCTCTGCTAAACACAGCTGTCTCTGGACTGAGATCTTGAAGGTGTGGGTCTGTAGAGGAAAATAGTTGTGTTAGGTGTGTGGGAATGTGCTATTTCAGACTAGTTTTTAATCTAGTTTAAGTCCACTGGACTGAGCATGCTCATCGCGGTCCTGGAATGCCTCTTCCGCTTCAATTTTTGTCCAAAGAAATCCAGTTTGCACACTCAGCCTGATCACTGGTATAGAACAAAGCAGGATGAGTGGGGGTTTTCAGGAGGTTTGGTTCAAAAGCACAAACCTGATCTCAACTAAACGCAAATCTATGGGAAGTCAGGCTTGACCAGCCTGATGGTGATCTGTGATGAGGTGACTAGCTCAATGGATGAGGGGACAGCAGTAGGTGTTGAATTTAAGGCCTCTGAGACTGTCCCCTGTAACATCCTCATACACAAACTAATGAAGTAGGTACTAGATGAAGAAAGAAGTGAAGTGGGTTGAGAAGTGGCTCAGCTGCTGGGCTAAAAGGGTTGTGATCAGCAGCACAAGGTCCAGCTGGAGATAAGTCATTGGTGATGTGCCCAGGGGTTGCTACTAGGGCAGCATCTTCATTAATGACTGGGATGATGGGAGTGTGTACCCTCAGCAAGTTTGAAGACAATGCAAAACCAGGAGGAGTGGCCGATAGACCAGATGGGTGTGCTACCATTAAGAGGGACGTCAGCAGGCTGGAGAAATGGGCCAACAGGAACCTCATAAAGTTCAGCAAAGGGAAATGTCAAGTCCTGCCCAGGAGAAGAGCAACTCCATGTACCAGGCTGTGTTGTAAACTGCCTAGCTGGAAAGAAATGGCCCTGAAGTCCTGGTGGACACCAAGCTGAACACGAGCCAGCAGTGCAGCCTGCTAGCAAAGAAGGCCAAAGACATTCTGGGCAGTATTCTGTGGAGTGGTGGCAGCAGACTGAGGGCAGGGATCATAGAACACAGCATGGTTCGGGTTGGAAGGGATCTTAAAGATCATCCAGTTCCAACCCCCTTGCCCTGGGCAGGGACACCTCCCACCAGACCAGGTTGCTCAGAGCCCCATCCAGCCTGGCCTTGAACCCCTTCAGGGATGGGGCTCCCACCACCTCTCTGGACAACCTGTTCCAGTGTCTCACCACCCTCATGGTGAAGAACTTCTTCCTAATGTCTGTTCTGAAACGACCCATCTCTAGTTTTAATCCATTCCCCCTAGTCCTACCATTATGCGACATCCTAAAAAGTCCCTCACCAGCTTTCTTGTAGGCCCCCTTCAGATCCTGGTCGGCCACAGTAAGGTCTCCTCGGAGCTGCCTTTTCTCCAGACTGAACAACCCCAACTCTCTCAGTCTGTCTTCAGAGGAGAGGTGCTCCAGCCCTCGGATCATCCTCGTGGCCCTTCTCTGGACACATTCCAGCATGTCCATATCTTTCTTGTAGCAGGGGCTCCAGAGCTGGATGCAGGACTCCAGGTGGCATCTCACGAGAGCGGAGTAGGGGGGGAGAATCCCCTTCCTCTGCTCACTCCTGTGTGAGTGCTGTGTTCTAGGACTCTGGGCTCCCCAGTGCCAGACACGCAGAACTGCTGGAGACAGTCCCGAAAAAGGCCATGAAGATGCAATAAAAATGTCTTTTATTGTAAGGTGGGCAAGTGTTACCATAGCTTGCCTGGAGAGACTGGACTCTCTCAATTTTGGAAATATTCAGAGCCTGACTGGGCATGACCCTGAGCAACCTGCTGTAGTTTGATCCTGTGCAGAGCAGGGGGTTGGACTCCATGGTCTCCAGACTTGCCCGCCAGCTGCAGCTATTCCCTCATTGCTGCTTGACTTTCTCCCCTTACAGAAAGAGTCACAACTCAAGACTGTTTTTATAAAGCGTGCCTAGAAAAGCTCTGTGTGAAGTAGAATTTTCTTGATAGATTCAGGAGTGTTGGTATGCTAATACCAAACTTCTCCTAGTTCCTGTTTGCCCACACTTACATTTATTGTTGCAGACCAATTAATTTCAAATGGTCAATTGCTTGTGCTGATTTAAGTTATTAGAATCATTTTATTGCACAAATTTGGGCACTTCGTTGACTGGCACTTCTTGAAGTTTTTACCCAAATTAAAATCAGGCTGTCTGGAAGTAAAATAGTTTCCAGTGTGTCCTTAGTGGAGGTTATTAGTGAGCTCCTCTCAGACTTGGATTTGATACTTTATTTCCAATTTACTGATAAGACCTAACCCATTGTTGCTTTGCGCTTCGCTGTCTCTTTTGGTAGGAACCCTCTTTAAGTTGCCTTGGATCATTGCTTTTTGGTGGTTTTTTTGCCTGACTTCAGTCATCAGCACAAAAGCTGGAGTTGATTCAGCTTCCCAATTTTTATCTGGCTCCTTGAATCCAGCTGGCCTGTTTTAATAGGTGCTTACGTGTGCTTTGCTGACACCGTAAAAACTTGAATGACTGAAACCAAACTCTTGTTCCTTTTCTAATGTCTCTTCTTGTTCTTTTATGCTGATGATGTTGCTGTTTCTTTGCCCTCATTCCAGGTGACAGACCCAGACAATCAAGCTAATTTTACCCATCCTCGGCAAACTTCAGCTTTAAGAACCATTCTTTCCCCTGACTTCTGTGGCTGAAGGAATGTATCTGCTGTAATAATCTCTCAGCTGAGCTGACCATGTGCTTGAAATTCATGACTCCCACACTTTCTCCCATGCTAATTCATTATTCAACATTGCTGTTGGGTGTCTGCCTTATGAATCATTGTGACGGTGATTCTGATGTATCAGATGATGCAAAATGGTAGCAATAAGAGTGTGCGCAGGCTTCTCTCTTACCCCCTCCAGCACTGACATTCTTACATATTCATGCCACTATCTTACAGTTCTATTTCAAGTTTATCGCCACCTTTGTTCTGCGTTTCTTTCCTCCCATACTTGAAAATCTTTCAAATTACTCTTGTCCTTTTCTTTCCAACAGCAATGACAATTATGTTGCCCTATTAGCAACCCCATAGACATCTTGGAGCTTATCATTTAATGACAAGTGTATATTTGTTTGCTATGCCACTAAAATTTTTTTATCCGAGTATTGAGCTGAGATGTTGTGAAGTGACATAATTTGTCTTTCTTTACCTGGAANAAAGTTCAGCAAAGGGAAATGTCAAGTCCTGCCCAGGAGAAGAGCAACTCCATGTACCAGGCTGTGTTGTAAACTGCCTAGCTGGAAAGAAATGGCCCTGAAGTCCTGGTGGACACCAAGCTGAACACGAGCCAGCAGTGCAGCCTGCTAGCAAAGAAGGCCAAAGACATTCTGGGCAGTATTCTGTGGAGTGGTGGCAGCAGACTGAGGGCAGGGATCATAGAACACAGCATGGTTCGGGTTGGAAGGGATCTTAAAGATCATCCAGTTCCAACCCCCTTGCCCTGGGCAGGGACACCTCCCACCAGACCAGG
>VXBO01015180.1:27343-71395 GCA_013400135.1 Rhinoptilus africanus
CCTTGTGGCTAAGAAGGCCAATGGCATCCTGGGCTGCATTAGAAAGGGTGTGGTGAGTCGGTCAAGAGAGGTTCTCCTCCCCCTCTATTCTGCATTGGTGAGGCCACATCTGGAGTATTGTGTCCAGTTCTGGGCCCCTCAGTTCAAGAAGGACAGGGAACTGCTTGAGAGAGTCCAGCGCAGAGCCACAAAGATGATTAAGGGAGTGGAACATCTCCCTTATGAGGAAAGGCTGAGGGAGCTGGGTCTCTTTAGTCTGGAGAAAAGGAGGATGAGGGGTGACCTCATCAATGTCTTCAAATACGTAAAGGGGGAGTGTCAGGAAGATGGAGAGAAGTTGTTTTCGGTGATGACCAGTGATAGGACAAGGAGTAATGGATGCAAATTGGAGCATAGGAGATTCAAGAGGGATATCAGGAAGAATTTTTTTACTGTGANGATTCTATGATTCTATGATTCTATGATTCTATGATTCTATGATTCTATGATTCTATGATTCTATGATTCTATGATTCTATGATTCTATGATTCTATGATTCTATGATTCTATGATTCTATGATTCTATGATTCTATGATTCTATGATTCTATGATTCTATGATTCTATGATTCTATGATTCTATGATTCTATGATTCTATGATTCTATGATTCTATGATTCTATGATTCTATGATTCTATGATTCTATGATGACTTAGTTTGCTGGTGTTACTGCAGATGCATGTTAGGTATCAGTCCTAGTTACAAATGTATGTAGCCACTGAACTTGAAATCTTCAAAAAATTCCCAAAGTCAAACAAGCCATAACCTGGGTTTGCCTAGATGTAAAGCAACTGGAAGACCATAAGAAGCTATAAAATAAATAAATAAAATCTGAGGCTGAGAAAACCTTCTTTCCAAGAAAACAAGCAACTTCACAGAACTTCACAGAAACATCTGTTTCTGTTTTTTCCAATCTTTACAGGGACCCCTGATAAAATCAAGTCGCTTAAATGAAAAGACCAAAAATAAACAAAAACTAAAAGCTAAAGTAACAGCTAAACTGTTCTGGGTTAGTTGGAGCCAATATTTGGGTTCTCCCCTCCTGCCTTGGAAAAAAAGCCTTCTAAAAAGACCCTGTTGTCTAGGATGTTCCATATAATTAAGAGGCTTTCCAAAGTCAGGTGGTGAGGAATGACATGTATGCCTTGAGGTCTCATCTTTACTGGCCGTTTGCATCTGCCATAGACATTGTATGGCCCACGCAGAACTGCTGCGCCAGCTGCAAGCATGGCTGATACCGCTGTTCAGAGGTGGGAAAAAGCTGTGCTGGTAGACAAAGAGGCTTTCTCCGTGTTAGGCATTTTAGTGATAGCTCTAATTTGGCCAGAATGTGTAGTGCAGACAAGACTTCTTAGGGATCTGGGTGACTCGACTCAGAAATACTTTAGGATTTTTCTTGAAGACTATCAAACTAGAATGAGTTAGAATTTTTGGATGGAAATGTTCTTCTAGTAGAGAATGTTTTGGTTTGTGCAATCGCATACATTTGGGTTCATTGTTTGGAGCTCCCTGTTTCAGAAGGAAGCCGATTGTTTAAATATAGATACATTCCTTTGAAATAAGATCAATTTCCTGTAACTTACTTGTATTCTTTAATGTATCTGCTATTTAATTACTGTCAATTTAATATTGACAGTGCATTGTAATGCCCTTTTATTAGAGAGTGAACTAACGTATAGAATGATTTTGAGCTGTATTAAATGCACATTTTCTGAAACCACTGTACTGATACTTCATGTGTGAGATGGCTGTAACGGAACTAGCTCTGATTTAATATTTTTTATTTTATTTTTGGTAATATCTGTTTAGAGCTGTATCATGCTTTCATAAAAACTACTGAAATATTGAGTATCCTTGAGTGCAAAGGAGAAGAATGGAAGGCTGGTTCTGGGTCAATGGAAGACTATTTCTCAAGTTCTAGTTGGGAAAATAAGCCTGTTTTTTAGGGAGAGGAAAAGAGGGGAAACTAAATCTGATCTCTTCTCTCCTCACATAAGATCCAGGCTCTTAAATAGGCCATCGTGGTTGCTTTCGTCTGTTTGAGAAATCATGAAATCAGCTTTGCAGGGAGCAACTCAGATAAAGGCATTTTATAAATACGTTACAAGCTCACTAATATTTTAAATTACTCAGTTTATTTTTTTTTCCCCTGGTCATTAGTTATATGCTTTAGGGCAAAAAACCCCACAACTTCCTTAACAGATTTCAAATTTCACTTAATAGACACTGGAGGAGCTTTGTATCTGACTTCTGGGTCCCATATTATCTTGTCTCCATCTGTCCTTTGAACGTAAATAAAAAAAAATAATTGGAGATCATTTATCAAAATGGAAGACACTGCCTTCTGTCTGTAATGAAGGCAAGAATGGATATTTGTGTATGAATAATTTTAAGTATCAACACTTACTATTTATTATTTTTTTTGTCTGCAGTTGGATCAAGGGAGTAACAGGAGAGACTATGTGGTTTAAAGTGTTGCAGTAAAATAAATACACACACACCCCCCCTTATAATATTAAGGTAAAATAGCAACTACGTAAGAAATCTATTATTCATTGCTTCATTAGTTGCTGTCTGACTGCATGCTGTTTGACAGTTTACGTTGGGGGTTTTTTTCCCCTCTGAACTGGACTGCTTTTGCTGGCTTGGCAGTAAGCACTGTTTTCTCTCAGCACAGCTATTAAATCTCTCACCTGCCTGTCCTGTGCGGAGCTGCAGCTGAGAGATAAGGTTGGTCCCTCTCACAGCCGTGAGCATTGGTATTCCAGGCTCTTCTTTCAAGGGCATTTTGCTGTGATGGAGCGTCTCAACTGACAAGGAAAACATACAGGCATGTTAAACACCCTTGCTAGCGTGAGACAAGTGAGGGTAAATGGAAATGATTTAAAAATGCATTTTGAAACTGTTAACAGAGTTCATAAGTAGCTGTAAATCACATTTTTTTAGGCAGGAGCATTACAGGCCTATCCCACCTGGTGTCATCCTTTAAATAACGTAATGATAAGTACCTGTTCTGCCCAGCTTATGCTTAAAATCCAAATAAAATACAAGGGCTCTGAGCCCTTCTGAATGTGTGCACCTGCGTGTTCTTCATCCAAGGTCACAAAGGTAGTTCTGTGAAGAATTGAATCCATCTCTTCTGCGTCTTGCTCCTGTGCCAGCCTATGAGCACCTCCATCTTCCCAATGGGAACTTATAATGTGCCTGAGATTTTTGGAGTTTCTTACAGCTCACGGAGCGTTGGCCTGGCATCCTGTGTGTGTGGCAGTCTCTTACAGAACCTATGTGTGACCTAGCTTTAATTCTGGTTTCAGGTACTTTAAGAGTAAATATATGCAAGCACGTCACCTGCTTTGCAGTCTTTTATAAAATTAAAGATAATGTAAATATCTATTGATTAGAAATTTGCCTGGGAAGTCTGGTTTGCACATGCTCATTAACATTGACAGGCATCTACACCATAGATAAGTGTCACCATTCTTATTGTGCCATTGAAGAAATTAAGTCACAGTGTTAACATTATGTGTAGGATTCGGTTCAGTGCTTAAATATGAATGTCGGTTTATACATATGTACGATGTTTAAGTTTCTGTTGTAGTTGCTAGAAATCTAGTTAGCACCCAGTAGAGGTTAGACAGTACTTCAACCTGTCCTAAATTACACATCAAGTGACCAGTCAGCAAAATGAGTCCATGGAACAAGAAACATTCACTTGCCCAAATACAGGTGCTTAGTGCTGATTTAAATAGATGAAAGAATCTCGCGGCCTCTGGCTGATGGTTCAGAAGAGAAGGGTCTTCCAGAGCTCCATTATCACGTTTCCGTAACCTCCTCTGTTATCAGGGATTTGTGTGTTGTGTATTCCGGGGGTGGTCATCTGGTCACCAGATGAATCAAGGATGTCCTGAACTTCGGAGCTGCGGCAGCTCATTTTATGAGCGGCTTCTGTAGTCTGGAACTGCAGCGGTTCTTGTCCTGGGTGGATCTGGCACAGGGAAGGATTTGTAACCATTTCCAGTCGACAGAAGACGCATGCACCGATTTCCACGCCCTCACACCTCTTCATGTATACTTGGAAGCTCAGGACTATGAATGATACTCCCACGTTAAAAGTAATTGAACGGTTCTGACTCAGAATTGAAACTTGTATGCAGCTAAATGAGACAGCAAAATTATGTTGGCTAAATGACAAAGTTGCTTATTCAGTCCCTGAAGTTTTTTCTCACATTATCACATGTGGGTCTTTGAGTTGCTTGAGATTTATCTCTGTTAAAGGAGGCAGAAACCCTTCATGATGTTTATGATTTATTTACTGATTCTCAGACCCTTAGATTCTGAGATGTACAAGTGTGACTAACAGAAACTTATTACCTACAGAAAAGCAAAATATCACTTATAATACAGAAAACTTACCTTCCAAGAAATGAAGGCCGGCCTAGGCATGGTTCAGCTAGGGATATTCCAAGCTCTCAATTTTCTGCATGCAAGAGGAAATTATTGATTTAGGGTTGTTCTAAGTTTAATTAAACTTCTGGTTTCTTTTTTCTCTGGACAAAATTCTGTGTCTTTTAAAATCCTCAAATCATAGGAGTGATTATTTGTTATGAGAAAGGCTGAATGGTAGTCATTTTTTGCCACAGTTATTGCCCATCTAGAATTTGTAGAAACTTTAACCAACTTGGAAAAATTAGTGGGTTTGTAGCTGTTCGATACGTCGTTGTTTCTTATTTATTGTAAATTCTAGTTACATTTTCTATCTGAAAGATATTTGATGTGTAATTCATCTATTTATCATCTTTGGGAGGGTCAGAAATGTTCTGGTTGCTCCGTTTTATATCTTCAATATTGCTGTGTTCTGTAGCCTTAGAAAATTCGTGGAGTTTTGATAGTAATTTAGAACCTGGGATAGGCTAAGTCGGTGCAGATGGGCTTTCTCTGCTTTAACGTGCTCCTGTTTCATTGTTGGCTCTTCCTGAAGAATTTTGCTAATGGACATTAATGGAATATCAGGCTTTTTCCTGTATTACAAAGGGTATACATCAAAATTTAAAATCCTTACAACGTTGTTAGAAGAGGCATAATTTAACAGAGTAACATTTGATGGCCATTCTCTTTGGGAATTAAGAGTGGGAATATTATTTCCAGGTAACGGTGAATTCATCTAGCACAGTGATACTAGCTCGTAGCATCAGTAATGTGTTTTGTCTCACGTGCTTTCACATCTCCCTCTGAATTGTGTCCTGTAAGTGCCTTTCACCCTTCAATATATACAAAGCACAAACTGCAGCATAGCTAGAGGCAAGGATCGCTCCTCCCCTCGGTTCCCAGTTCTTGGCCCAGATTCCCCTGGTCTGACGTGTTACTGGCGTGTTCCTCTGGCTGGATTTATCTGCTCCTTCCATCCTTTTGGGGGTAATCTACTTTAGCACCAGTCTGCGCTCGCTGTCGTAAGGAAAAAAATAATTACGCATGTTCTTTTTCCTTCTGTGGCTGAGCTGAACCCTACTCAGTCTTCAGTATTCCACTTTCTTTTAACGTCTTTATGAAAGACCTCTTTGAAGGAGCTAACTCTGCTCCTGAAGAATGTGTCTGGCTGGTCTGTCTTATCTTCTGCTGCAGAGAGAGAAACTGGAAGAACCGTCTTTTATCTGGGCTTTTTTTTCAGGGCTGTCTCTTACGTTACTAAATTTTTATAGGTTTTTAAAAGAATTTATCCTTTACAATTCTGTTAAAAAATAGGATTATATTTGTAAAAGTATGTTTGTAGTGACGGGTACATAAAGGAGCTCGGTTTAAATACTTCTGACTTATGTAGTAGGTTGAAAGAGATTGATAAAGATGCACATCGTTAAAAACATGTGAGTCACACATAATGTGAATCTATTTACAGTGTTCTATTCAAGCACCAAAGGGTCACTGATGTAGGGTTTCTTTTTATTGTTCTGGATTTGTACAGCACCTTAATATGATTTGCACCTGCAAGCAAAGCTGCTACAAAAATAATCCCTCTGGTACTAGTAGTAATGAGCACAAACTTCACCCAGTGAGCAAAAAATGTCACACTTGCTTCTGAATTTAGCTGGTATTTTTGATTGCAACGTGACTGATGTTACTGTGAGGTCCAGATACAGTGAAGCTTCCCTAAGGCTAAATCAGTAGTGGTTTGCTTGCAAAAGGAGGGTCAAGATTTCACACGAGTTGTTTTAATGGCTTGACAGTTGAACTTGAAAAGGCTTAAATCTGTGGTACTATTTAGACATATCAAGCAGAGACATAGCTGTAGCTCTGGTGGCACTGTAGAAAAAACAAAACCTCCACGCGCAGGAGCAAATGTTGTAGAGTAGGACTGCATTATCCCATGCACTGTACAAATCCAGAAGGCGGGATCGTCCCTGGCTGCAACAACAGCACGTATTTTCCTTCTGATTTTGGAAAATTTTCATCTTTTTGAAGGGGATTGCTGATTCATGGGTAAAACTTGATCATCAAGTGTTAATCATCAGAGTGTCTGGTGATGCTATGGGATTACGTTTGTTCTTGTGAAGGAACAATACCACCTGGAGTCATGTTTAATCAGTATTATTGTGAGTTCAGCTATACATATAACTGTAAAATCCTGGTATTTCCACTCAGCCTAGATATACAAGTAGGTCTCAATTGCTCTTAAGTTCACTCCCCTGAATCATTCAAACCTAGTGAATAGCACCCATTTAATTCCATGCACAATTGTTACCATGGTCAAAACCTGAAATGAATTGAGAAACTTCTGAATGACTGTTAAAAACTCTCTACTTTCTCTCCATTCTCAGCATTGCTGCTCGTGGCCTTTAGCCCAATGTAAAATTGGTAGGGGATGACAATCACAGAATCACAGAATGGTTTGGGTTGGAAGGGACCTTAAAGACCATCCAGTTCCACCCCCCTGCCCTGGGCAGGGACACCTCCCACCAGCCCAGGCTGCTCAAAGCCCCATCCAGCCTGACCTTGAACCCCTCCAGCGATGGGGCAGCCACAACGTCCCTGGGGCAACCTGGGCCAATAGAGTGATGTACTTTAAGAAGCACTTACATTAGCATTCTAGTTCAGGCGCTTTTCTTCTGAAGTTGTCTTCCACCTTCTGTGCTTCGGCTCATGTTGCATAAATCAAAGACTTGATATGCTGGGCTCACTGGGAATGTGGGTTCCTTTCAGATGAACCTAAACCAGAGGATGCCTCCAGGACTGCTTCTACTGAGCTGCTGCTGGTTACCAGTCTGCAGGGATAAAATTATCCCTCTTGAAATAGGAATACTGCTCATGTCAAGTCCTCAGCACCAACTGTTTTACTTGAAAAAAATAAAATAAATATCTGCTTGTACTGGTCAGTATTAGTATTCCATACGATGTCTAGCCTTTAACTTTCAGGCAAAGCTTTTGGTTATATATATGATCCCCAAATCCTCTGGCTTAGCACCCACCAACAAGAGAGCAGCTTTCCTGCTCCCATGTTTGTACGAAAGCTGCGATTTGTGATCTGGAGAACCTATTGAAAGAGTAGGTTCTTCGAATGTGCTGAAGTGCATTATGTATCTTTATCAATTTGTGTTTATTATGTATGCTACATTAAAATATGCATGAAATACGGCTTTGAGTTTGCTGAATTCAATTTAGCCAGACCATTTAAAGCCAGAGTTAAGAATTGTTTTGAAAGAAATTGGAAGAATCTTCCTTTAAATTTCATTGAAAAACAAGTCTTCTCCTGATCTGCAAAAAGCAGTCAATATTAATCAATCTTAAGTTATCCGATAATAATAAAAAATAATTATTGACATTAGATGAGGCTGTAAGGAAATGTAGGGTGCCCTGAAAAAATTCTCACATAGGATTATGTCTTGATTTCAAATGAGAAGTGAGTAGTAACAAATAGAATATGACATATATTGAAAGACATAACTTGAAGTACTCAAACACTCTGTGGAGTTCCTCTGTTAGGTCATCTTTGGTTTTGAGGAGCAAAAACGACTAGGTTGTCTCTGTAAAGAGCTCCCTGAAATACCCTAGTCAGCCAGAGTGGTTTTTAAGGGGGGAAGAAATAGGTTATGCTTAGGATCAGGCAAGAAGAAACAAGAAATGAAAGTAATTGTGATCTCAGTAAGGCTTCCTTACTCAGATGGAGTGGGAAAAGTGCAGTGATTCTGTTTTGGAAGAAGATGAATAGTAGAAGTGCAAGAATAATCATGAAGTGGAACAGGTCAGTTCACACACCATGTACCGGTTTTCGTAAGGTGATTTAAGGAGATGGTCTACTGAAATTGATAGATGACAGTTTTAAAAATGAGAAAAGAAACAAAATTATTATGGAACTATCCAGTGTAGCTCTGTATTGTAAGATCTTTTTTCTGTCACTGCTATGAAACCACACTTGGGCCAGGCACCACATCCATTTTAGATGCCTTTCTAAAACTTAGGGATCAGCACGGTCTCATCCTTGATCTTTTCCTTTTTCAAATGTTTGTTATGGTCTTTTTGTCCTATTGGTCCACTCTGCTAAAAGTTTCATTAGGCTCAGATATACATGACTTGCCTTTCCTTTCAGTGTTTCTTTCCAGCTCTTTGATAACCACTTCCTAACTTCTCTGCTTTCTGATGACATGATTTTTCTGTTGCTGCCTGCTTAGAACCTCAATCAGGCATCTTTATGGCTTCTTTCTGATATCAGGGATGTGATATTCAAATAGATGAATAAAAGTGCCTCTAAACATGCACAAAAATGTTAACTTCAAATTCTTTCCAAAAAGGCTTTTCCTATGGTTTATGAAAAAATAAGTGACTGACGTACAAAACAATTGATTATCATGATAAACCATATTGATTCATTTCATAGAATCACAGAATGGTAGGGTTGGAAGGGACCTCTGGAGATCATCCTATCCAACCCCCTGCCAGAGCAGGGTCACCCAGAGCAGGGGGCACAGGAACGCCTCCAGGCGCGTTTGAATGTCTCCAGAGACGGAGACTCCACCACCTCCCTGGGCAGCCTGTGCCAGGGCTCTGCCACCCTCAAGGGAAAGAAGTTCCTCCTCATGTTTAGGTGGAACTTTCTGTGCTCAAGTTTGTTCCCGTTACCTCTTGTCCTGTCACTGGGCACCACTGGAAAGAAAAAACTTACTGCCCTGTACGACCCCATCCAATTCTGTTGATTGATGTAGTCTTGGTTTGTAAAGTCTTTAGTGCTGGGATACGATTCTGTCCTGGTTCTAGAGCTTACTTTGTGATTATTACTATAAATGCAAGTTAAAAAGTGGGACAACACTTTAATAGAACATGGAAAAGAATGTTCTGATAAGAGATCTCAGCTTTTCTGTATTGGCATCTGGCGGGGATCAAGAGTGAAATTGTCAGCAGAGGTTGTTCTGCCATTGGCTGATATGGAATTCCCTGTGCTCATCACATTTACGGTGCTGGCGAAAGTAAAAAAGGTTGTTTTGAGACCCTATAGACATCCCTATGGATGTCACTATGGATGTGCTGGAACTTGTCCAGAGAAGGGCCACAAGGATGATCTGAGGGCTGGAGCACCTCTCCTCTGAAGACAGACTGAGAGAGTTGGGGTTGTTCAGTCTGGAGAAAAGAAGGCTCCGAAGAGACCTTATTGTGGCCGACCAGGATCTGAAGGGAGCCTACAAGAAAGCTGGTGAGGGACATTTTAGGATGTCGCATAATGGTAGGACTAGGGGGAATGGATTAAAACTACAGATGGGTCGTTTCAGAATGGATGTTAGGTAGAAGTTCTTCACCATGAGGGTGGTGAGCCCCTGTCCCAGGTTGCCCAGAGAAGCTGTGGCTGCCCCATCCCTGGAGGGGTTCAAGGCCAGGCTGGATGGGGCTCTGAGCAACCTGGTCTGGTGGGAGGTGTCCCTGCCCAGGGCAGGGGGTTGGGACTGGATGATCTTTAAGGTCCCTTCCAACCCTGACAAGTCTATGATTCTGTTCTATGAGTCTAATCTGAACCTGCTTCTGCTTGTAGGTGTCTGAATGCACAGTTTTGGTGGAAAGAACTTGATATATTTTTCCCAAGTGTCTTCACTTTGAGTTTTATTGAGGGTATGGTAGTCTGAAGGTAGATGGTGGTTCAGTGGACGTGTCTGAGGTAGTTTGCTACTGATATTTCAACTGGGTTTCCTAAAACCACGTGCGGCATTAAGGAAGGTGGTGCAAGCTGCGGTGCCCGTCAGTGGAAGTGAAGGAGGCAGAACAGTCTCTTATATCGAGCTACGTGCTGCTCCTGGGTTTTTATCAATACTTAAGTATTTTAAGTCTGCCTGTTAATCTGACACCCATAAATGTCACCTCGAGGCCTACAGCAGCTAAAAGTAACAAAAATCACAATGAAGGATCACAAAAATGAAACATGAGAGGAAAAATAACGATGCAAGTCTGGGATAAAGGTCAACTTCAGAAGTCCCAATTTGGTAGATATTTATTTCTCTCATTAAAAATAAACTTGCAAAGCATAAACAGACCACTGAGTCAGCAGGTGAAAACCTCTTCACTTTACTTAAATGTATTTCATTCAGTCGAGTGCTGTTACATTTGTGAAGGAATAACCCTGCGGACAGATGGTGTACAGGTTGCCTCGCCTGAAGTCCTAATTTCAAGGGGAATTTTTGTGTTCCGTTCTTCGGAGGGGTACTGACTTCCAAATCGCACACAGCCATCCCTCTGGTGTTCCTGAAGATGAGTCGGAGCCCAACTCGTGTGTCTGAGTGCTGGGATCAAATTTGCAGGACGCTCATCGCTCCTGCTGATAGGAGTGGATGTTCTATGCCCCCACGTGAGGGGTTATAAGGTGTGCTTTATTAAAAAAAGACTTAGAGCTACTAAAAGCAGAACACTGAGGTTTTTATTGGTTTGGGTTTTGTTGGGGTTTTTTTCTTATTTATTTGTGCTCTGCCGTAGGTTTTAAAGTATAATAAAGTGACAAACATTACCCTGAGCTCAGTGGCTTTAAATGCTGGGTTAATTTACACTCAGAGTGGAGCTTTCAGCGTCAGGCGATCTTTTTTTTTGCCAACATAAGCACTCAGCTGAAACAACAGCTATGACTCAGTTGCCAGCAAACGCTGCTTGAATTGATTCAGTCCGGGTTCAGATTTAGCACATAATCATGTTCAATTTGATCCACTGTGCTGCCTTAGAGATAAAAAGGGTTGGGGTTGGGGGGGGGAGTGGTGGGGGGAATAGATTTAGCTTATGTCAGTCTTGGTGGTGATGTCATTGCCGGGTGAGATGGAGCAGCGCGACTGTGCCGTGCCTGCTCAGTTGGGGGGTGTGCGAGGGAAAGGCAAGGAGCAACTCCGCTAAGTGCCAAGAGCTGGTGTCGGAAGCTGACAGTCATTGTCAGCATTGAAACAGAATTTTGGACCGTTCAATTGCAATACTGAATTGAAGATTTTTTGTATTTTTTTTTCTCTTTCCGCTCATTCGTGACTCTGAGGTTGCCTAACTCTGTGTACAAAAGGGGGGGATGCCAGCCCGTAGCATGGACTGTGATGTCTCCACTCTGGTTGCCTGTGGGGTTGATGTGGAGATTTTTGCCAACCAAGAGGTTAAGGTATGCGCCTACAGTTCTTTTGTTAGAGATGCTTCTTAGAAAAAGCCTTTGGGGAGCAATAGGCATTTGTACTTAGCAATTGAGAATAAGAAGGCAGATGAGATTCTGCTGCAGTAGTAAAAGACACGCAGTTGGAAAAAAAAATAATCTGTTCATTAGGGGAAAGAGATACGGGAGAGAAATGTGCCTGCTTTGTACTGTGTTTTGGTAAACTGAAAGAATAGGCTGGTGTTTGCTCTTTAATGATAAAAGAAATGGGTTATATAACTGACATATGCATGTTTCATGTTCCTAACAAATCATTCACTGTTAATTTTGTCGGGATGTGTTTAGTCCTGTGTCACTTTTTAGATCAGCCTTGCCATGCATCTTATTTATCAGCGATGATAATCCTCGGGTATTTTCACTCAGTTGAACAGTAGCTGTTTCTTTTCTTCAGATCCAAATCATGGGTACAAGTAGGAAATTTTTTTTGTGAAGGGTTAAAAGTTTGTAGTGAGTATTTGGGTGCATCTGCAATGTAACAGAATGCAAAAAGTTGTGCGTGTTGCATGTCATATGAATAGCTCAAAAACAATGCTTAAATCAAAGGCTTGATATGCTGGGCTCATAGTCTCTTAATTAGACAACTGCTATAGAAAAGCCATTGTGTGTAATTGCTTACTGTAGAAATCAATTATCTTTTCCATTTATTCTCATATTCCTGTGAGAAAATCACTGCAAATTAAGTTTGAAAGAGGAATTTTAAGTATGCTTTTCACAGATCATCTGAAAGAGCTCATGGGTGTCATACAGTGATATTCAGCAGTTTATTTAAAGGACAAAGATATAGACAACATTAGTTTCTAATCTGGTTGCTCCGTTCGTACTATTAAAAGAATGGAACAGGGTGAAAAAAGGATTTACAAATTGGAGGTCAAATTCTGAACCCCCGGTTCTGTTTAATTCCAAGTCAAACATTGAAGCCAGTGGAAATATCTGGAAATAAACCCACTTTCATTTGCAAGAGGGAGGTCGTTATGATTTTTGTATCTCTGTCAGTTTGTCACTGGGTGATATCATGTATACTGTACAGGTGCTTTTGTGTTGCCAGCAAGAGATTCTGCTGAATTTAAGAAGCTTTTTTTTTAACAGTTTTAATGCTGGATTTAGAGATGAAATAGGGAATAATTCAGAGGAATGGTTCAAGTGAGCAGTCGTGCCTGCACTGGGACATGTTTCCTGTAGTGTTTTGAAGTAGTAAAATGTTTATCTGCTTATTTCTTTTTTCTTTTTTTTACTTAAGAACATTTTTTATTTTATTTTTTTTAATTTAGGAATTATACCTGCATTGATAGGAACAACTGTCTCTTAGTGTCTGGTGCATGTTCAGCATAAGACTATGCAAGAATTTAAAGCTCTAGTGATCTTCTTGCATCCTTATTCATATAACAATAGAAAGGAAAAAGCAAAATTTTTGGCTTCCATAAAAGCAGCAGAAAGCTTGCCATCGGCTTTGGTAAAACTTAGATTAGCCCGATTTAAGCTGCAGCATCTGGGAAGTGTGGCCCAGGAACACGGGATAAAAGAGAACAAAAGGGTTACAGAGACATTACAGGAACTGTAATCCCTTTCATGCTACTTGGACTTTCTGTACTTTGTTTCGTTTGGTTAAAGCTGCCTTTTTTTTTTTTNTTAAAGCTGCCTTTTTTTTTTTTTTTTTTTTTGTCCTAATGTCTGCATTAAAATGTTGAGAGCAAAGACTTTGGGTGTATTTACAATGGAGACTGCACTGCAGACTGCACTGCAGCTTGGAAAGGCGAAGTCTACTTTGAAGTTGTCTGGCTTGGATGCTAGAAGCAGCCTGTCCTCGATGACCCACACCTCACTGCAGACCAATTTTCACTTAGTTGTCAACAAACTGGGCTGCGGGAGGCTGTACTGGGCTGCTCCCAGCGCTCGAGCCTGGGGGTCTGGGCTGATCCCCGGTCCCTCTCTGCGCTGCAGGCTGCAGTGTAGGCATCCTCCTTGGGAAAGTTTCAGCACTCCTGGTGTTTTAAAGGTGGAGAGACCCTCTGCTCTTTGCTCACTCCCAGGAGAATTGCAGCAAAAAATAACTATATATATATGGGGGGGGGTTGTCTCTAAAGTGAGTTGATTTCAAGGTGGGTTTTCTTGTTGACAGTAACATAAAATTGTTTGACTTTGATAGGACAAGGGGAACATCAAGCTTTAAAGTTCAAAAGGAAGGAGGCTGTTTCTGGGAAGAGGAGGACGTGGAGGTTGAAGTAAAGGGGCAAAAGCAAGCGCAGAGATCCTGCCTTCTCCCCTTCCCCTCTGCTCCGCTGGGCACCCTTCTGCCCAGCCCTTCTGCAGGTCAACTGGAAGGCACAAGAAGTACTGAAAACTGAAGTCTAGGCTATTGTCCTTTCAGTTTTCTTCTGCTGTAGAGCTTTTCATGTAGGGGGAAGGGGTTTTTTGTAGGGAATCTTCTATCTACATGAAGGGAATGTTCCTCCAGGAGTAGAACGGATATATTAAAGATTTTGTGATAGGCGCGGTGCTTGATGAGACTTAGAATCCTAGGGTTGGCAGGGCCCTCTGGAGATCATCTAGTCCCACCCCCNCTTATTAAAATGAGCCATTAGTCCTGTAGAAGTAGTTCTCCAGCCTCAGCAAGGGTTGTGGTTTAGGTTTTAGGATATGCTTGCACCGTAGCTCATTTTGTTTCAGTTTAGGGTTAGGACTGGAGCAGGACCCCGGCTGTACTGAGCCATACTTCGTGGGTTAGACGCACCCGGGCAGCTGACGGCAGCCGGCCGGCTGGAGAGAGGGGTGGACAGGAGTTGTAGATCTTGGTATGTGTTTGGGCTGTAGAGCAGGAGCTCTCGCAGCAGGTGGTGGCACTGGTGACTCCTGAAGTTGTCACTCCCCCAGAGCAACGGCCGTTCAGTGACGGGATGTTCTTACAGAGACAGGCAAAGGCTGGGTGCAGGGCTTGGAGCAGAGGGAGCTGCTTATCTTATTGCTGCTTTTCCACCTATACAAGTGACCTTATTCTGTAGGCATTATGCTCTTAGCATCTGGCAGACAAGCTCGGAAATACTCTTTTTTTCCATTTGGCCTCTGAAACAGGAGAGCGATTACTTAGCACTGAAGGCAAAGCTTTTTAGTTTCAGCATTTGGAGTGGCTCAGCCTTTTGACAGAGGCTTGTGTGGATGCCCTGAAACTGGCAGCCGGCCCACAGCGCTGACACCGTTGGTTTACCATCCATGAACCCATCCAACAGGCCTTTCGGGTTTGATCAGCTGCTGCTTTGAGGTTTATAATTTTATATTTATTTTATAATCCAAAAATTGGGTCAGGGTAATCAACATGCTACTGACTGTGCAGTGCCTGCGTATCAGGAACTAGCAAAGTGGAGAATGTGACCATGGAAATCACGGAGTGCAGTTCTGCTTTGAAGTTCACCTGGATAATTAAAATTATTCTTTCAGCGCCTCTGCATGATAATTTTATGTAATGATGTTTGTTACATAAGCAATTAGCTAATGGATATCTTGTTTATTTCTAATACAGAAATTCCAGACGTTACTGAAACAGTGGAAGATAATTTAAACTCTTACTTCTTCCTCTATGCAAGATATTCTTATATGATTAATTCTTTATGTTCTCCCTTCAATTACGTTCATGTGCACCATTCCACAAGGCAACAAGGTGTGATGGGGACCACGAGGCACTGCTGTAGCAGTAGCAGAGAAGAAATACGGTTTATCCAGATTGAGCACGTTTGTATCTGAAGACAGTGATGTAAAGTAACGTGGATAGCAACATTATCTTGACGCAGGGGAAAAAAACAGTGTGGACATGAGCCAGGCAGCAAAGGGAAACAGTAGAAAGAGTTTCACTGTTTTGACCGTTATTGCTTCAGGAGATTAATCCCTGTTGGAGCAGGATCTCTGTCAATCTGTAAACTCATTATTCAGTTCAAATGCTCCAGTGAGCACACTGCTAATGCTAGTTGTTTGGGATGGATGGTTTGGAGACCAGTCATTGCCCTGCAGTTGCCTTTGAGAGCTTTAGTGGTCTGACATCGTATCTAGACTTCTGAGGTCTAGAGGGCAAAAGCTTACTTGGTTCTTGTGGGTTCTCCTCCCTGCTTCACTTCTGCATTTGTGAAAACAGCTCATTCGCAGAGACGCTCAGCGATTTAAAGTTTAAGTGCTGTAAGATTAGAATCCAGGGAATAAAGCTGTAGAAAAAGGCAGGAGCGTTGCTGCCCCTCTGGATACTGCCAGCTGCCCCATGGCATAAATCATGACTTGTTGGGAGTTTGAGGGTTTCTCTTTCTCAAATGCTTCTCCTTATCCACATGAGCTTGATTTGTGGGAAGAGACTACATAAGTCATGGGGCTAGGGCTACAAGGAGGAAAGCAAACAACAGCATGACTACCAAAAATGCCCTGATGGCTTCAAAGGATTGCTTTTGTAACTTCTTCTGTTACTATTTAGAATCACAGAATAGTTTGGGTTTCTCATGGTCTCCCGTCCAACCCCCCTGCCATGAGCAGGGACATCTTCAACTAGATCAGGTTGCTCAGAGCCCTGTCCACCCGTCCAGCCTGACCTTGGATTTTTCCAGGGATGGGGCCTCCACCACCTCTCTGGGCAACCTGGGACAGTGTTTCACCACCTTCATTGTAAAAAATTTCTTCCTTATACCTAATCTACATCTTCCCTCTTTTAGTTTAAAGCCATTACCCCTTGTCCTATCACAACAGGCCCTGCTAAAAAGTTTGTCCCCATCTTTCCTTCAGGCCCCCTTTTGGTACTGAATGGCCACCATAAGGTCTTTGTGGAGCCTTCTCTTCTCCAGGCTGAACAACCCCAACTCTCTCAGCCTGTCCTCATAGGAGAGGGGCTCCAGCCCTCTGAGCATCTTTGTTGCCTCCTCAGGACCTTCTTCAGCTCAGATTGCTCACTTGTCACCCGGTGCTCCTGCAGAGCGAGGTACTGCCGGTGACCTGTGTTACAGAAATAGTTTAGGCTTTGCCTTTGTCCTTCTCATTGCCCCGTGTGAAGGCAGTTGAACCCTTAAGAAGTGCCCAAAGAAGAAATGATACAATGGTAAGACTTCTGAGGGTTGTGATGTGCCCTTTGGGCTTACCTTCAATTATTTGCATTTGCTTTTTACTTGATTCAGAGGAAGTCAAGCTGTTACACTGGAGGTCAGTGGCTGCTGCAGGTGCTTGTGCAGCTGTGAACGTGGCATGCTTTCTCCTTGTCATTCTTCATGCTGTCACGTTAACAGAGTGAACAGCAGAACAACTCGGGAGTTTTTTGTGTTCTTTTTGCTCCTCCTTTCTGTTGGAATTCACATAAAGGTATTTCCTTTTCATAAGGATAATTAGACAAAGAGCAATTTGTGGTCGAAAGAAAATAAACAACAGTTAGAATGTGTTGCTAGAAGGTGTAGCATTAATCCCAGGTAAGAATGACCTTGCAATTATACTGATAAATATGTGAGGAACAATGAAGAGATGGTGATTTTCTTTAGCAGATTTGAAGAATTAATCAGTACAGCTATAGGTTGAAGTCTTTTTAATACAGATGTGAGATACTGTTTTTTTCATTAAGGAGTGACTTTGGTTAGAATTCCCAGAAGAAACTCAAGGGGTGAAGTTCCCAAGTTCTTTCTTTTTTCCTCAAAAGAAGTTTTTCAAGGGTACATTATTTTCAAGTTTCTAGTGATCTAGACTCATTCTCTGAAGGTACTCTGTGTGTGCACTGTTTTGTCTCAAGCTTTACTGATACCATTTGCTGCTTCTTAGCATGAGCAAAGCTTTGATGCTTAGAGAAGTTGCAGATTTTTAGGCAGACGTCTGCACCAACTTCTTTTGCACATAGACTAATGGATATGCTTTATGGTTGGACAACTCTTCCTTTGCTATTTCCTAGGGGTGATTCTACTGAAGGCGATAAATAATCTACTTATTTTGATCATTCGTGTGCTGAACAGCATATTTGCTTTGGAAGATGTTATCTAATCATAGACTAGAATGCAAACAACCATGACCGTACGGTCTTCCTTGGCAAAGAAATGCTGAACAAGAAGAGTGCCACGGTTTATCAAACACTTGGCCAACACACAAGCTGCCAAGGGCCAGAAACTGGCCTAGCTAAGCCTGCAGTCAGTGCTCGGTAGCTGCAGGATTTCGGTTTTTCCATACACATGTTTATAGTGGTGCCAGGACTGTGTCCATGGGCTTTTCCTGAAAGTTTCCCCCATTCCTATGGCTAAGTGTCAGTAAGCACCTACTCCTTCTCAGTGCCAACACACCTAAAATTTTCCCTGTGGGAGGCTTCTGAGACTGTACTGCCTAACCTCCCTCAAAGGAAGTATTTATTGACTTCCCAATGTTGAGTCTTATAGAATCANAGCTTGAGGCGTAACAGCTTAGCTGCCCACTGCACTACCTGCAGTACAGGAAATAATACATTTTTTTTATCTTTCTGGACAAGTAATTTACTTCTCTCCTGTTTTTTTTTCACTCATTCACAATGCTTCCAAAATTCTCGTGCGGCCAATCACCTTCTCACAACATCCGTGTTCCAGTGATGGATTTAGCTGCCCCTATTTGGAGTTTCTGAATCAAGGAGAAGCCTTTGGTTGCAGCAAATCTGGTGGAGTCAACAGCCCCGCTGTCCTTGCAGGACATCCGCACAGCAAACTGCGCATGGGAGCCGGATAGATGGGCCTGTGCAGAGCTGGGTGCGGCAGTCTCCCGTCTCCGTGGCAGCCTGTTTCTCTTCTGCACTCCTGGAGTTACTGAAAAACTTCGGAGTGGTGTTATAGATACAAAGGTCCAAGTATTGTCATTTGCACATGGAAAACTAAGGGATTAGGAAATAAGTTTTCCCATTAGGAAACTGGATTGGAATGTACCGGATACGGTGTAATGAATAATCCTTGTTTTTAACAATTTGTTTCCCTAAATGTTCAATTTCAAATGCTGTTTGAGCACTAGATGCTTTCCAGAGAGCAAGGAGCTTGGCTTAGGTACTAGTTGTTTGGGGTTTTTTTTGTTTGTTTGTTTAATTTAATTAGCCCAAACTTGCTACTTTTCAGAATCTGCCTGAGATTCTGGCAGCATCTGGACAGGGAGATGGACTTTATCTTGCAGGATGGCTTCATATTTATTAGGAGCAATGTACTCCAGCGCGGAAGAGCCTCCAGTTTTGCAGCACCGGTTAGTCCTCTCTGTTGAAATAATAGTCACTGAGCTGAGAAACACAATGAACCCATTGTGCTCAGAGCAGTGTCAGCAGGCAGCTGTGCACTGTGATTTCTTCAGCTCAATTTGTCACTTGTGGAAGTATCTGTCTGCTTCATATACTGCAGCGAGTAATCTTGATAACGTTGGCCATAAAAGGTGGAGGCATTCAGAGAGCTGACTCATGCAACGCGAGTTCTGCTGTGTTATACCCGTGTCGCGGCCAGAGAGGTGGTAACCTTGGAGAAATCCCATTTGACCTTTTATTCAGGCAGGTCGGATGTGCTGATGTGCAGGCAGGTGAACACATTATGGTAAGAGAACAGCTAATCCTCTCCAGAATGAAATTCCATTTATGGAGGAAATAAGATTGTTTTGTTTGCTTTCTAAGTCTTACTCCAAGTTTACCAACCTCAAGTTTCATCAGCCTTTGCTTCATATTCTGTTGCCTGATGGCAAGATTCATTCAGTTTTAGTGAGTTTTCCATGACAGCAAAACAGTAACTAAACCAACAAGAATACAAACTTTTTCATTATCCAAATAATTAAACGATACTGAGAATTTTTTTTTTTTAACTGACACTTAATTTGTAGCAGTTGGTTTGGTGGGGGTCCTTTTGTTTGGGGGTGGATTATTATTTTATTTACTAATGCTTATCAAAAAAAAAAAAAAACCCCACACCAAAACAGCCCACCATCAGAAGTGGCCCTTACACCTTTCTCCCTCAAAGAGGGAGACGAGCAAGTATCTTTAAGGAGCAGGTCGTAGTTGGAAGTCCTCTCT
Organism: Rhinoptilus africanus; assembly: GCA_013400135.1. Classification (NCBI taxonomy): domain Eukaryota; kingdom Metazoa; phylum Chordata; class Aves; order Charadriiformes; family Glareolidae; genus Rhinoptilus; species Rhinoptilus africanus. Next base: position 47,015 of record VXBO01015180.1, read on the forward strand.
GCTGTGGTTTTAACCTGAGTGAGGAGGAAACCAGCTGGTTCTTCAAAAAGGTGCTGAAATGAGGAAGGTTTCAGAGGAGGGAAGTCAGTATGATGATAGGAGGGTCCTTTTTCCCATCGGAAGTGCCTCTGTGGTGCAAGACCAAGAAAGGAGGTAACTCTTGCTGGGAGGCTGGGCCAGGGAGGTACATAGAAGCATAGAATCACAGAATGTGTTGGGCTGGAAGGGACCTTTAAAGGCCATCTAGTCCAACCCCCTGCAGGGAGCAGGGANTGGCAAGTAATGGCAATACATCATGGCAAGCCTTCTGACTGAGTGGGTGAGAGAGGCAGAGGAGTTTAGGATGGAAGGAGAATTGTTGAAGACAAGAATAATCAATGGAAAACCAAGGTGCGAACAGAGGACTTTGACTTCTCATGGTGTCGTGGAATGATTTAGAGACTTTGAGAGCAGAAGCTGACACAAGATGCCAGATAAAACCAGGTGACAGTTGAAAAAAGAAGGACCTTTTGACAAAGCTTTCACTAAGGTGTTAGGGTCATTGAAACCTTCTGTTTCTTGAAAGTTCATTTGCTTTCCTGAAAGCATCTTCCACAGGCTTCCATTCTGCTTGCAGATAACAAAATCCCTTTGTGAACTGCTGCTCTGGGCTGCTGCCGCTTTCCTTTCGAGTTTCTCCTCACAATTTTTTGCTGTTAAATGTCTTAGAAGGAATTAAGTGATTGAATGTGGCTAGACTAAGCTACATATGCAGGCATGGGATGGACTATATTTTGTAAACCCTACAAAAAAAAAATCTATTCACTTTTAACATATCTTGTTCCTGCCTTCTCTGTCTTTCTTTCTGCTTCATCCTCCTGGAATGCAGTAAGGAATTGTGTGTTTTTCCTTGTTGTTTTTGTCCAACGTGTTAGCTGGTACTAGAAATAAAAAACAATACTTGCTAAATTGTTGAAAGTATCCAAACAGTAAGTGATACAGTAAGACACGGTATATCAAATTATGAGGATGTTCTGGGCACGCTTCTTTCTGCAAATGGAGGTAGGTAATTTGTATTTGATTTTCAGTTTTGATCTTAGTAGTTAAGGAAGAAATTAATAGTGGCGAGGACTTTTGGTGAAAGTTATTTTGAAGCAAGCTTTTGAAATCAAGAAAGTCAGAGATCAGATGAACAAGAAAAATTATTTTTTTAAAAATTCACTTTCAGCAGCCGGATGGAGCTGGGAAATAGTGTCTCCTAAGAAGATTATCTGAGAGACGGAGAAGTGCGTGAGAATTAGCAGTTAAGGAGACACTTTTGAATGCATAATGGAGATTATCTGTCCTGCGGCAAAGGACAGATGGGACGTACGTTAAGAGACTGTTACAGCTAGATCAGATACTCCTTTTGCTTTGCAGCAGTTTAAGGATTTATATATAAATATAAATAAATTTATAAAACCAAGTGTGTGAAATCACAAAATCAGTTTCATTTAGCAGAGGATTTAAATAACGATAAGGAAAACTCTTGTAATGCATAAAAAGTAAGAGGAAAACAACGTGCAAAGCCATTAACAGCAAGGTACCTACCTAACGAACAGTGTGGGTAGGGTGAGGGTATGACTGGGTTTATGTGTGTTACATAAAGTGCTTGACAGATAATCAGCTAAATTAAAGAATTAGAAAAAAAACCCCAACCCTAGGAGTGGCCAGAGCAGAGAAAAACTGCTAAAAATACAGAGTTATTCAAGTGTTACGGGACCTGATAAAATCTACCAAAGAATGCTTTTGGTAGAGTATAGCTGAAATAATCATTTCAACCAGTTGAAATGATCTTTTGAGAATTTGTAGCTTACAGAGACACTGCTGAGGACGGGAGATGGAAATAAATAGCATTTGTGTTTAAAAGCTGGAGGGGGAGAAAGACCTGGGTAATTACAGGTATTTTTATCTCATTTGAATTTTGGAAATAAGTTTTAAGTACTTTGGAAGTAATTAGGGCTGGGTTGTCTAGAGCAAATCACGTCAAATCAACACGCCTTCCTCGTTTGACAGGCCAACTGGGTAAGTGGGCTAAAGGAGATGTGGAAGGTAGATATTTGACTAAAGCTTTCACACGGTTCAAGTCACTTTCATAAGTAATCTAAAGTCTAAATATTATTTCCATAAGGTGAGTGCCTGGTTGTTTAAAAAATGTCTAAACCAGAAGTGGTTCACGTGCAAATGATGAAGCCTTTTAAGTAGATAAGTCCACGTGTTTCTTCCTGGAACCAGGATGAAATTAATGATAGTAGTCAACACAGAAAAACCTTAAAAAAACAACGTGTGGTTGACGCTGGGCCTGTGGGACAGGGTCAAAAAACTCTGAACAAACTTTAATTAAGCAACAAGAGCGCAAAGGAATGCACCTGAAAAAAAAAACCCCAAATCACGGCTGTATAAAGAAATTCACGTGTCTTAGCAGTTGTGTGATGCAAATCTCTTGAGTTCTAATGAATTGCAATGAGTAATAGTCAGCGTTGTTGTACTTCTGTAATGAAAGCAAGTGTAGAACCACAGAATGGTTAGAGTTGGAGGGGACCTTAAAGATCATCCAGTTCCACCCCCCTGCCCTGGGCAGGGACACCTCCCACCAGCCCAGGCTGCTCAAAGCCCCATCCAGCCTGGCCTTGAACCCCTCCAGGGATGGGGCAGCCACAGCTTCTCTGGGCAACCTGGGCCAGTGTCTCACCACCTTCATCATAAAAAATGTCTTCCTGATATCCAGTCTAAATCTACCTTTGTTCAGTTTAAAACCATTGTCCTGTCACAAGAGGCCTTTGTAAAAAGTCCCTCCCCAGCTTTCCTGTAGGCTCCCTTCAGATACTGGGAGGCCGCTATAAGGTCTCCCCGGAGCCTTCTCTCCTCCAGGCTGAACAACCCCAACTCTCTCAGCCTGTCCTCACAGCAGAGGGGCTCCAGCCCTCCAATCATCTTCATGACCTCCTCTGGACCTGTTCCAGCAGGTCCATGTCTCTCCTGTCTGAGGCTCCAGAGCTGGAGGCAGTGCTCCAGGTGGGGTCTCACCAGAGCGGAGCAGAGGGGCAGAACCCCCTCCCTCGCCCTGCTGGCCACGCTACTGGGGATGCAGCCCAGGATGCGATTCCCTGCATGTAATTTCTGTATGTTCGGAACACAGTGCCTATCACTTGTTCTCTCTCTTTGGTGCACCGATGCTGGGCTACCAGGGCTAGTTTCCAGCGTGCTCTAAAGCAAATACAATGAGAGAACCTGGCAAAGCTGCAAGAACGTTAGAAGCTGAGCACTAACAGGGATGGCAGCCCTTCCAACGGCACCATCACCGCTCTCATGCTCTTTGTGTTACAGCTAGTTTGGGGGGGAGGCGTTATTCTGCTTCTTGAAGTTGTTACAGAGCCTGGCATTGTGGAGAAAAGCCTAGTCCCACTTGGTGCTTGAATTGTGGTTTGCAAGAGGCAGGTACTTCCTGACTCTATTCTCAAGCTGACTGAAAGCTCTCGAATCATGGATAGCATTGTGATGTTCTTGAGCGCGTTAATTCCGTTGAATTTATCATTTTGGGTTCTGTGCTAACGTAGCCAGTGGTTAGTTGAAGTAAACTCGCTATTGCAGGTGTGCCGTTTGTCTCTTAAGGCTGGTTAGACTTTTCAGATGCACATTTTTTTGTCTAAAAATGAGATTTCATGTTGCTCTCCTGTTTACAGTTCCTAAGAAGAAAACTACTGAAGCGTGAAAGGTGGTGCCTTTATCTTTAGAAACAGCTGATTATATTAGAGGAATTCCAGGACTTCGTGACCGGCCAGCTTTCTGCAAGCTACTGCCAGTCCTTGAACCATAATCTGAGAATCGTTGAACTAAAAAAAAATTCCTATTAATCACGACAGCTGGGAGCAAAGCCAAACGCTGGGCCATAACAGTAATAAGTATGCTGCTTATGTTAGAAGTAATTTATTGGCATACTTAAAGTTTGAGAGGTTTGGGAAGTCGATGCATTTTTGTCTTGATTTTTTTTTTTTTAAATAAATGAATAAAGAAGAAAGATATTTAGATACCTAGTTCTTGCTTTTGTAGCAGATAACTAGACTGAACCTGTTGGAAAGCTGTGGCGATTTAAGCTACCTGCCCACAAAATTAACTGCCAAAGTAGTGATGTTTCTTGGGGTAGGAGAGAGACCTTGGTATCACTAAGTTTTACTGAAGGAAAACATTTCCTTGGCTTATGTAGCAGTCCCGAACCAGGAGATTACTCAATGCGTACTGCATCCTAAAAAGCAATACAGAATATTTTTTAATGTCCTAGGCTTGGGGTTTGCTAGAATTTCTGCTTAAGCTTTAACTATTTTATAGAGGTTTATAGTTTATATAGTTTTATAGTGAAACGGAAGCAGAGCAGATGGAACTTAAGAAAAGGTTTACAACATCTTGGATAAGGAGAATTTACTTTGGGAATAAGTAATTGGTATAGGTAAACTGATAATTTTATTTAAAATGATAATTGATAGGTGTGTATACATCTGTGCAAAATTAAGTATGTGGTTGGTAATAGCTGCATATTGGTGTATATTGAACTACTCTATTTTGAGACCACTTATCTATAGGAAGACACACTTTCTTTCAGCCTGTTTTAAAGATTTATTCTCCCCTAAATGTTTTCCATCGAATTTGAGGTTTATATGTAGCAAGTCTAGATCTACTGTGTTTCTGATTTAAATACCCCTTAGAAGGAGCCTATGGACTGCACTAAGGGGCTTGTAGGATGAACTTGTTCACATTTAGTCGATGATTTGTCTTTCTTAAGTAAATATGAGTACCCCATACTGATTAAGTAACCAGTTCAATTGAAATTGAAAGGCGTAAATTCTGTTCTTGAGGCTACAACTGACGCTGCTTGTGCAGTGTAGTGATTTGCAGCTGGATGGAGGTACAGCCCGTGCACCGGGCTGAGGGGCCTGGGAGACCCTCTCACCTTTGAAGGTGTAACCTCAGTAGGGAACAGGTTACACCTTTATTTTGACTGATGAGTTCCTCTGAAATTGGTAATCCCACTCTTCCATGTTACTTAGAATCTATTTGCGCCGAATTTTTGTGCTCTGAAAATATTATTAACCTCTAAGCCATATTCCTTGAGTCTACACAGAACCACAGAATCGTCTAGGTTGGACGGGACCTTTCAGATCATCGAGTCCAACCATCAACCTGACACTGCCAAGTCCACCACTAAACCATGTCCCTCAGCACTACGTCTTCATGTCTTTTGATACCATCAGGGACGGTGACTCCACCACTTCCCTGGGCAGCCTGTTCCAATGCTTGACAACAATTTTGGTGTAGAAATTTTTCCTAATATCCACCCTAAACCTCCCCTGGTGCAACTTGAGGCCATTTCCTCTTGTCCCGTCGCCTGTTAGTTGGGAGAAGAGCCCGACCCCCCCTGGGTACCCCCTCCTTTCAGGCAGTTGCAGAGAGCGAGAAGGTCTCCCCTCAGCCCCCTTTTCTCCAGGCTGAACCCCCCCAGCTCCCTCAGCCGCTCCGCACAGACTTGTGCTCCAGACCCCTCACCAGCTCCGCTGCCCTTCTCTGGACGCGCTCCAGCACCTCACTGTCTTTCCCGTAGCGAGTTTGTCTCCAGCTCTGCAGCACATAATGCATTTAGATAATGGTGTTTGCAAGGCACATACCTTTCTTTGACAGTGTGAACCAGTGCCACAGGGCAAGAAACTGGACTCTACGGGATGCTAATTATTTTTACATGTCCTACTTATTTTCAAAAAAAATTGCTCATAAAAAGAATAAAATCTACGTTTGGGTAGTAGTGTGCTTGCTGGTCACTAGGCTCATTGCCTTCGTGCTGCTTGCTCTGGATGCAAGCTTCTGCGAAGAGCGGCTCCAGTTTCATAACACCAGGCCAGTATCTTTTTAATATCATGCTGTTACTGATATATTTTTTCACATCAGGAAATGAAAATGATTTTGACGGAGAGCAGTGCTGTTTTTAGCTGTAAGATAGGATTAGTCTACTTTCCAATTCTTGTTTCTAAACAAAGTCTGTGCCAACTGGAAATTATCCAGTTGGTTGAAAAATGACATGGGAACAGTTTGGTCAGGAATATTTGCTTTTTCACCCTGGGGTTTCTTCCATCTGCTTAATAAAACAATTATATCACTGTAAGACCAAAATTCCTTCCTCCGTATCCTGTCTGGTAGTGGACAGTACAGGCGGCTGTTGAGGCAGATAGAAACCATTGCTTCTTTTTCTGCCCTCATGTACCCGATGCAGAGCCTGGGTCTGTCGTCTCAGGAATTCCTCCTTGGGTGCTGGGAAGCTGCTTACTAAGTCCACCCAAAACCCCTCTCTTCTGGTCTACACGAGCCTAATTTTCTGAAATGTGCTAAATTCTTGATTTCATTATGTACTATAACACTATGAAGTTCTAGAGATCTTATCAACGCTTATCAATACTGAAAAGGGTGGGTGTCAGGAGGATGGGGCCAGGCTCTTGTCAGTGGTGCCCAGGGACAGGACAAGAGGTAACAGGCACAAACTTGAGCACAGGAAGTTCCACCTAAACATGGGGAGGAACTTCCTTCCCTTGAGGGTGGCAGAGCCCTGGCACAGGCTGCCCCAGGGAGCCCTGTGTCTCCGTCTCTGGAGACATTCAAACCCGCCTGGAGGTGTTCCTGTGCCCCCTGCTCTGGGTGACCCTGCTCTGGCAGGGGGTTGGACTAGATGATCTCCAGAGGGCCCTTCCAACCCTACGATTCTGTGATTCTAAGCATTGTGGTATATATAGGAAATAAAAATATGCTGTTGATTTTTAAAATTTTTTTTTAATTAAGCAGGTTGACCACTTTACGGCATTTCTTTTATATCTCAGCATCTGTACAGCTTGGGATCCTTGAGTCCTCTAAAGACTGTGACGTCTGATGGTGGAGAAAACAGCCTCTCAATGTGTAAAAATATTTCAAGCCCCTTTTTTTTTTTCATTCACTGAAGTTTATTCAAACTGGAAAGCATCTTCAGGTTTTTTGTAGGGCAATGCTGAAATAGGTGTTACAGTGACAATACAGAAAAAGCACGGAGGGAAGAATGTATCACTGCTGTTTTTGCAGATGCCTTCCATCCATTTCCTGCCACGATCTGCAGAATCAAATTCACAGGTAAACTTTGCAGAGTGATAGCAGCATTAAGATCAGTTATACCCAGCAGACCACAGCTCATCTGAGGCTCCTCTGAGGGCACCAAATCAGTGACTGTAGGAGAATGAAATACTTCCAGTCTTATACACTTACCTCTTTCAGTGCAATGAACAAATATAATCGCTTTAGTCTATAGAATTTGTGCCATCTTAAGTTAAGAGAAACAGACTGTTACCTGTAGTTACCGTGGGGTTTTTTCCCCCGTGGCTTTCCATTTCTGATAGCACAGTTCCTGTTGTGAGGAAATCCTATACCCTATGTAATAATAAAAGAAGATTGTCTTTCTTTTCAAATAAATGCATCAAGCTCAAATGTTTTCTTATAAACGATAAGAGGAGGAAAGACTACAAAGAGCAAAATAGGTTAAAAAAAATATCCATGAAGAATTGATGTTGAAGATGGATTTTCACTGGCAAGCTACAGAAGGAGACTTTAATGAATCATAAAAGGCTTTTCTGGAAATAACTTTGCTTAAGAGATTGCAGCAACTCAGCCTGTTTTTTCTGGATCTCAATTGAAAAGAGACGTCATCATTTCTGAACTATATTTTAAGGTTGTTTATTTCACGTTATTTTCAATGCCCCATCCCTGGAGGGGTTCAAGGCCAGGCTGGATGGGGCTTGGAGCAGCCTGGGCTGGAGGGAGGTGTCCCTGCCCAGGGCAGGGGGGTGGGACTGGATGATCTTTAAGGTCCTTTCCAACCCGAACCATTCTGTGATTTTGTGATTCTTGCACCTAGACCACTTCTCTGTTTTAAAGTGCAATTAGGAACTAGAACAAGTTAACCTATTTTAAGAAAACTCTATTGATCTCTGTTGATGTGAAGGGGTTTGCTGTATTAAGCGAGCACAAAATGCAGAAAGCTGTGCTGTGGGGTAAATGTCTCTCGTGTGACCCTGGACCCCCAAACCCTTACGTAGCCCATCAGGTAAACTTTGTTTGAATTGTACGTGCCATCGGTGCTGTAGCGGTGTGTGGCTGTGACCAGTGTGTTCCAGCTCCATCGCCTGCACTGAACTGGGTGGACGAGAGACAGAACGGCTCAGAATGTGTCTGAAATTTCCCATATCCCTCTGTTTCACAGAATCACAGAATGGTTTGGGTTGGAAGGGACCTTAAAGATCACCCAGTTCCCCCCCCCTGCCCTGGGCAGGGACACCTCCCACCAGCCCAGGCTGCTCCAAGCCCCATCCAGCCTGGCCTTGAACCCCTCCAGGGATGGGGCAGCCACAACTTCTCTGGGCAACCTGGGACAGGGGCTCATCACCCTCACAGTAAAGAATTTCTTCCTGATATCCAATCTAAATCTCCTCTCTTTCAGTTTAAAACTGTTACCCATCATCCTGTCACTCCACTCCCTGATCCAGAGTCCCTCCCCATCTTTCCTGAAGCCCCTTTAGGTACTGGAAGGGGCTATAATGTCTCCCTGGAGAGAACAGAAAGTTTCTTCTGTGTACACCTCTGCTTTTTTCCAGCCCAATGATGATTTTTTTTCTTAGTTTTCTTTTTACCTCTTTCTTACATGTTTATTTCTGATAGGAGGTACCTTTATTGAACTCTTTTTTGTATACTGCTGGTCTTGAAATGTATTCACGTGTACTTTCTGTGGGTTTGCTACGGACTCCATTCAGTCGCTCAACTGGAGATGGCGGTTTTTTGTCCTTGATGTATCTTCATTGTACAGAGACTCCAGTCTCGGGGGCTGTAGCTTCTAGGAGCTCTTCAAATATATACAGACAACAGACCTGCCTGAGTAATTTGCAAATGAAGTGTAAGACGGCGAGTGACAGATGGTCGAGACAGACTGGCAAGAAGAAACAGTAAAATCGTGCAACCAGAGCGTGAGACGGTGGTCACGGCCCTGCAGATTCTGCCCGCTAATTGTGGGCTGGAACGGCAAGGAGAAAGGCGAGGGAGGACAGTAGGAGGCTCTTTGTTTTATATTTTAGTGCAGAGGTTCAAAATAAGACTAGCGCCTTGAATGAAAACTGAATTATACATTTTTGTCTCTGGGTAGACTGTTTTTCCGTTGTAGTTGGAGCTACATTCCAGCAGAGATTTTCTAACTAAACTTCTGAGGATGTGTATTGGTGGGTCAGTAGTTCTCCCTCATACTTTTTTTTCGCAGTTAAATACATGAATGGAGGAGCACAAGATTAGATTCTCTTCTGCTCTCTTACTTGTTTTTTTTTTTTAATAGTCACTTTCAAAACTGTCCGTGTCCTTTCTAAATCCAGACGAGTCGAAACTGTATTTTTAGTCATGTTAGCACGGTTTGCAGTTGTTGGGGGAGAGGGAAGGGAAAGAGCATTCTCCATGACCGTGATGAGAAACAGCTGAACTGCTATAAATGTTGATCACTGTAGGCGAAATAGTAAATCAGAAATGGGCCAGGCAAGCATTTTATTTGTTTAAACTGTCCCATGGCTTTATCTTGTTTATTTTTCTAGTTTAACTGGGTTGACAGAGACAGGGAATTTCATGGTGGTTTTATTTACAACATTACAGCTCCAAGAGTATTAATAAAACAAAGTTTCTCAGCTCTTAGTGTTGTCTTTATTACATTTTGTTCTTGCATTTAGCGTTCTGTTCAGTCAGGTCCTGATTCTGCATCGCCAACAGCAACAGAGGTGTCCCCTGACACTTGGTGTCCCCTGACGCTCGGTGGACAAGAGGCTTGACATGAGTCGTCAGTGGGCACTTGCAGCCCAGAAAACCAATGGCATCCTGGGCTGCATCAAGAGCAGTGTGGCCAGCAGGGCGAGGGAGGGGATTCTGCCCCTCTGCTCTGCTCTGGTGAGACCCCACCTGGAGCACTGCGTCCAGTTCTGGAGCACCTGCTACAAGAAAGGTCTGGACATGCTGGAATGTGTCCAGAGAAGGGCCAGGAGGATGCTCAGAGGGCTGGAGCACCTTTCCTGTGAAGAGAGACTGAGAGAGTTGGGGTTGTTCAGTCTGAAGAAAAGAAGGCTCTGAGGAGACCTTATTGTGCCCTACCAGGATCTTAAGGGGGCCTACAAGAAAGCTGGTGAGGGACTTCTTAGGATGTCAGGTAATGGTAGGACAAGAGGTAATGGATTAAAACCCAGTGATAGGACAAGGGGTAATGGGCACAAACTTGAGCATAGGAAGTTCCACCTAAACATGAGGAGGAACTTCTTTCCCTTGAGGGTGGCAGAGCCCTGGCACAGGCTGCCCAGGGAGGTGGTGGAGTCTCCGTCTCTGGAGACATTCAAAACCCGCCTGGACGCGTTCCTGTGTAACCTGCTCTAAGGTGGCCCTGCTCTGGCAGGGGGTTGGACTAGATGATCTACTAAGGTCCCTTCCAACCCTATGATTCTATGATTCTATGAAAACTAGAGATGGGTCGTTTCAGAATGGACGTTAGGAAGAAGTTCTTCACCATGAGGGTGGTGAGCCCCTGTCCCAGGTTGCCCAGGGAGGTTGTGGCTGCCCCATCCCTGGAGGGGTTCAAGGCCAGGCTGGATGGGGCTTTGAGCAGCCTGGGCTGGTGGGAGGTGTCCCTGCCCAGGGCAGGGGGTTGGAACTGGATGATCTTTAAGGTCCTTTCCAACCCTGACAATTCTATGAATCTATGATTCAACAGGCTCAGTAATGGATTTTTAAGAGGCTGAGCTTTCCAGATGACTCTGACTAGGTTTCTGCGTGCTTGTAGAAGGAAGATGCTCCTGAATGAGTTACGGAAACACCAGTTCTACTCCCATGGTTGCCCAAAACTGAGCACTGTGACTATAAGTGAGTTTGTCTTTGCCTCAGTGTCACCACGCTGAAGAGGACAGTGGTATTACCTCAGAAGGGTTGAGGAGATGAAACTTCAGTTGTCAAAGCTCAATGAAAAATAGTGTAATAAGAAGATGGATATTTGTGTAGCTTTTCTTACAGTTCCTAATATAATACCATTAGTATGAATATTTTTCACGCAGCTTCTCAAAATGCATAATCTTCATCCCAGTTTCCTGCACAAGTATGACAATGAGTCCCTTATTTATTATTGTCCTTAGCACTGTAATTCTTATGAGAGATAACTACTGGCTTGCGTCTACATTAACATTTTTAGTCTGACATGGGGATTCTCACGGGGCAACTTTCCTCTCGATCTTCATTAACTGTGCTTTTCGGTCACATCACAGAGCAGTTTGGGAAGTGGATACCTTTCAGATGAAATTAATACTGGAGATGCACTCCAATAGTGTGCTTAATACGCTCCAGCTGCTGATGGGCACGCGGTCCGTGGCACCCGATCCCAAAGTCCTCAGCACCAACCGTTTTGTTGTAGAGATCCGCTCCTACTGGAACACCGTTCCTGATACAAGCATAGCAGCTATTGGTAAAAAACTAATTAAGGTGGTTGTTCTTCCTTACCTTTGTTTGCTAAATTAAGGTAACAGGAACTTTAGGAAATATTGAAACAGGCTAAATATACAGGCAGCAATTTGTTCCTTGTGCTACCAATTAATTGTTGGGCTTAAATGTTTGCAGCAATAAGACAAAATCGATAGCCGGAATTGTACTATGTACATTCTTAAATCCAATGCAGACGAGCTCCTTGGAGTTGATTACATATATTATCTACTCATTTATTGTTTAAATTCTTGATATCAAACAAAGAGAAAAAGGCTTTTCTTCAGGCAAGTCTGAATCTTTTCTCCGTGTCTTTGTTACGAGCATTACGTTTTATCAGTCTAAAGTCAAACTGTAAGGCTGCTATTTGGAAAACAGAAATTGCATTAAATCCTCCACAAACCTGCTTCTGCTTTTTTTTCTTTTTTTTTCACTGCCAAATACGATGCAAAAAGAAAAAAAAAAAAAATCGAGTGAGATGCACAAAATGGGTACCCAGCACAGGAATCAAAAGGAGCTGCTCAGAGAACAAAGAATGATGTCTCTAACAGAACGCTCCCTAGCACTGGGGGCGAAACTAATAGACCTCGCCATTTAATGTGCACTTGGCCAGCCGGTTTGGAAGGCTGCTTCCAGCGTTTCGAGGAGCATCTGGAACTGGAGCACTTCAAATACGGAGTGCTCAGAAAATTGGTTGCTGGTGATACAGTAAAATAGCAGCGCTCGTATAGAGAAAAAAATATAAAGTGTGGATTTTTTTTCTTTTAGCTCAATCGTTGGGTGTGAAATTGAATTGAGGAGTCTCCAAACTATATTAAATCACCCCCTTGGCATTGCCACAGGAACAATTTATTTCGTCTTGAAGGAGCCTTTGGTTTCCAGATCAGTGGAGCTAAGCGGGAGGAATGTGCGTCACATTGAGGTAAACAGGGATGTGAGCTGGTTAAAAACAGAAAAGGCAATGCAGCAAAATTCCGTGTCCCTGACATTTGTCAGCCTCTTCTGAAACGTGAATGCCGTTTCTGTTAAGCTTTGGGGCCGATATTATCTCTGCACCTTTTGGTGTGCTGATGAGTCAGAAGCTGAAGGTAAATTTATGTAGTTCAGCTGATTTTTCAAGAGGCAAGTCTGCCTTGTTTCGTGCCCCAGGTTGAGCTTTGCAGGGCTATCGCAGTGCTGTTGCGCCTCGGCAGACTGTCCTCCTGCAGGAGGGATGGCTCTCACTTCCTTGGTCCCAGGGTGAAATGTGAAATAAATAAAAAAAACTTATCAGCTATCACAACTTCCAGTTTCCAGGAAACTTCCAGTTTCCTACCTATTCTTCTCATCACAAGTGTTTGTGGTGAATTGCAGACGTCTGTACTACATTGTGCAACGCCTCTTCTACTTCCTCAAAGTCTCTCTCTGGAGCATCTGTCAGCAGTAAGCCTTATACCCAATATTTATGGTGTCACAATGATTTTTGGCACATAACGAAGGCAAAACCCTGGCCGCAGCCTTCGGGATCTACAAGCTCTATGCAGATCCCTCCGGAAGAGCTCTAGTGTGTAGAGGTAACACAGCAGCAGCCGTGAGCCGTGGGCCGGGGCTGTGCGTAGACACGTTTTGGGGCCAACGTGCTTCTGTTTGGGGTTGGTTCACTGCAAGAGCAGAGCAATAATATCGCTTGGCATCACGTCTGGAATACAAAATGTGTATTTTTTCTGACCGCGTAGTAAGACTTAAGGATATTAGGAACCCCTTTAACATTAACAGGATTGCAGTAGTGCAAGCAACTCAGTCTCCATTTAACTGAAGAGAGCAAATTTTAATTTTTTTTTTTTTTAATCTGCCCCTCTCAAAGTCCAACCTTACAATTTAATATTTGTTGTCTCTTATTATTTGTACTGTTTTATTTCATCTTTGGCTCACAGTTGGCCTGACCTCCACCCCTTCAAACCAACAGAAAGCCAAGCGTAGAGCAAGCCACGTGAACTGGGGTAGTAAACTTGGGTTGCTTTGTTTATGTACTGAGGCAATTGTGCAATGTAGAAAGACTCTAATTAGTGCTGTGTTTAATATAAATTAAAAAAACCCTCAAGTTCTTTTCACCGCTGTCTCAATGCTCAAATCCAAATGCAGTTTTCTATACAGGAAGAGAGGAACAGAACTTTGCACTGAGTTTCAAGGCGAGAAAGACGCTTTTAGACGGTGCTGTAACCGGGCGGTCGTTGCAGAGTACTTGGTAATTCTGCTTACCTCCTGCCCCAGTCTTCCCTGTTTTTTCCCTTCTTTCAAAATTTCACATTTTTCTACACGCTTCTGCCATCTTAAAACATACCCTCATGGTGGAAGGACCTATTGTATTCTTTTTTCATGGCTTTATCCATCTGCAGGATTGTATGAGGGATTTCCTTTAATAAACAAAAGAAACTTTCTGCAAGACCAAAATTCAGACAGTAGTCTTCAGTCTGAATGTTTTATTGAAATAACGTTCTGCCCCCTTGGTAAGGAGGGAGTAGGAAGACCTCACCCTCTTGACTACGACTAACCTTCAGCAAAAGGTCAAATAAAAACCTGGAGACCTGTGCCTTAAGGGGATCTCTGAATGCTAGGTTAGTATTTTACTCTCCTGACGGTTTATAAAGGCATGAGGACAAGATCATGGGAGCTCTTTATTGATCATCCTCATAACTGGGTTAAAATGTTTCCTCCCTTCTCAGCACTCCTGGAATTTTAACTGAGAATCAATAGTGCTTTTTCATGTGCGCTTTCAAAGTTTCCTGGCAAATGTTACTATTTTAGAACCAGAGAATGTGACAGTTGATCAGGCATTGTTTACACGGGCTGCTTGCAGGAGTTCCTGCCACATTCTGATTTGAAAAATTTTGAGAAATGAGGCCTCCCCCCCTGCTTTTGGGGGGTTTTTTTGGCATTTTTTTGACTTTCAGAACTACAGAAATGCATACTGCAGTTCCATAATCTTTCCTTCCTATCCTTTTCATTAAAGTAATTAGCCTTTTTGCTATGTCTGGGCCAGTGGCACTTTCAAAATTTATTTCATGCATTGTTGTTTTTTTTTAAAAAAAAAAAATATGAGCCACTTTGTAGAACCAACCATCGTGCCCATCCTCATGGCTATGAAGCGGGAATTAGTCTGTTGGTAGAAAGTTTTAGTCACCAGACTCTTCGGTGCACGGTCTCCCGGTGTTCTGTCCAGTTCCACCTTTGCTCTTGTGCAAGATCCGCGGTGTCGCAGCCATGGAAACAGAACACGCTGGCCTCTGAGACCCACATGTATTCCTTACATGAAAATTTACATTAGGTACAGAACTCATTTCAGGAAAAATGTATTTCATAATTGTCAATTATGGCTCAGTTTCCCTATTGTATACAGTTAGTTATTTGGATCATTTTATGTAAATGAACAGGGAAAAACTGAAATGGGGAAAAATTGCTTGCTTCATTTGCTTACAAAACTCTAGGAAAAAGGATTAGCCTGAAGTTTTAAATAGAAGCCGTCTCCTAAATCAGAAGTGTAACAAGGGTGATAATGAGCGTAAACACACTGAATAATAAAATGTTAATTTGTGTTCTGAGTTCTAGGGCTCTAATCCAAAACTCCGTGATGTCTGTGGAAAGACTTCCATTGATTTGAATTAGGCCTTGGCTTTCGTCTGGAATGAACACAATACCAGCGGGGCTATTCATGAGAGAAATGTTTGGAAATAAATCACGGGGAACTGCAGAACTGGAAGGAACTTGCCCTGTCAGAACCCAAATCACTTGCTAATTCAGGCAGTCATGTTTTACAGTGCTCCTTGTGTCCACACTGTCACAATCCCTCCCACGAACTAACCGAATTCAATCTTAAAGAAAAACAATCTTTTGCCGCTGCTGCTGTCCTTGGAAGGTTGTTTCTGGATCGTTACTCTGATGTTTAAAATCTTCTTTAACTTGTAGCCTAAACTCATTTATGCCAGTTGTTTCCACTTGTTTTATGCCAACACAGTCTTCTAGTCTTTCATAGAATCACCGAATCTGGTTATTGTCCCGTTGTTGTGATGATTGCCCCATCTCCTCTTTGTTTTGCTAAATAAGCCAAGCATTTTCATGTCTTATTCAAGCAAATTGTTCTTTCCTTGTTGCCTTTATCTGAATTTAATCCCTTAATCTGTCTGGGGCACAGGCAACAAACCCTGCATTTTTAACGAGGCGTGATAGTGCTCTATATAATGTTGTTAATACTTCGCTTTACTGGAAATACTTTTCCTGATACGTCCAGCATTTTGTTTGCCTCTTCATGGCTGCATTTCACCGATGGTTTTTATGGTGTGACTTACAGGATCCCGGTTCCCAGGTGAGCTCCCATGTCGTTTTTAGTCCAGGAGGGCACAGCTGTACCCTCCTGCCCTGCGGAATTAGCTGGTGGCTGTTACTTCAGTGCTCATTGCTTCCTTGAATGTGCTCTGTTTGTCCCCTGCATAGGCTGCCGTAAATGATAACAACCAAGCTTAAGTCATCAGCAGCCTAAATTAGTATGTTCCTACTCTGTGCTAAGTTTGTTAATTAAAAAAAAAAAACTGCCAACAAACCTCTATAAACTGCTAGAGATGGTAAATGATGGGTGATGGGAGGTGACGTAGGGTGACAGGAAGGAATTGGGGAAAGGTGCCCAGTTGGGCAAAGACAAAAGAAACAGCAAGATGAAGCCCACGGAGCCCGCGATGGAGAAGTGAGAACTTCTGCAGTATTGGTCAAATGAGGGCTACTCACATCGGCCAGAGCATTAACTGGATCTCACAGAGATGTGAAGACATGCCAAAATCCCAGAAATAAATTCATCACTCATGACTTTCTGCATTTTTGACTTTTTAAGAGTAGCAACACTGCTGCTTAGCTTCGGACGTTCCTTTCTTATTTTTTTTTCAAGAGTTTTCGAAGTGTTCTGAAAGTTTAAAGACTTCTTTTCTAAAAGCATCTCAAAAATACGGAATCCTAAAAGCGCTTTAAAAGTCCTGAGTTGAGGGGATTATGAGTCTTGAATAATTTATCCACAAAACTTTAAAGGGAGAGAATTTGCTTAGGTCTTTAAAATGTATATGATACATTTTCTTATAGATTGGAAAGACTCTGAAAGACTTTTATCCAGATAAGTACGTTCAGCAGATATTAGAAGTCACAGGCAATTAAAGCATAAGGCATTTCCTGGGAATTAATACCAAGCTGGGAGGAGCTGGGATGGCTCAAGATGCAGCTGAGGGCCATTAACTGCCGCTGGTGATTAATGACCTCTGCTGAGGTCATTATTATTATCAGCTGAAAATGGAGAAAACCCCAGATGGGTGTATCTCTTTGACGGGAGATGTGGTGTCAGTTGGTGTGGTATAAGCAGAATAAAGTCCATAGCGCTGCCCGGCCTTAATATCAAACACAGGGCTTGATTTCCCTCCTCCCCGTGCCATTTTTAGGAGCATTTATCAAAGCTGGATCTCTAAAGCTGTGCCAGTATCCAGTGGAAAAGTAAGCAGAATAAAGTCCATAGCGCTATTCCATTTGGCGTCCAGAACTTCATCAGCTTTATTTAGAGATGCTCCCATCCGTCCCTTTCGGTGCCTAATGAGGGTGATGAGGGCGTCTCAGTGTTGTCCAGAATGTGCCCGCAGCGTTCCTTCTGCTCCCAGTTCCTGGACCCGTGTTTGAAATCTCATCCTCTCTCCTTTTTCGTTATTCCCCTAACGAAGATCTAGGGTCTGGTTTGCTTTATATTCTGTGCACAGAGTGACAGCCCACGCGAGGAAATACTGCTCTGTAGATACAGGGGAATCAATTGCCTAATAGAGAGTCGGTTGTAATAGATACTTCCTTCCCAGTGTCCAGACAAGTCCGTGTGTGGTTTCTTCCACAATTGGTGATTTTATTTTTTATTTTTATTTTTTTATATGATGAACCATGTCATTGTTGACTTGTAGGGAAACTTAGAGGTCGTACAGGGGACTGGGAAATACTCACCATGCTGCTTATTTTCACCTTGATCATCTCCTGTATAAACGTGTGTCTGTATATATATGTATGTCTATATATATATAAAAAAAATACCTTGATATCTCTCATATATATACACTTAAATTTGTTTACTTCAAGGTATTTTTAAAAAAAATACTGGAGAAGTCCAAACCAGGTAATGTAGGTAACATAAAGATATCTCTCATACATACATATATATATATACACACTTAAATTTGTTCACTTCAAGGTGCTTTTGAAAAGAAATAATGAAGAAGTCTGGAATAGGTAATATAGGTACCATAAAGACGTAAGCTTTAATTAGTCTCTATTATCTTTTAGTGAGATTATCCAGTGCTGCATATTTCGGAACGCTGCGTAAGTCCTATGTTACGCATCCGCTGATCCCCTGTCCCTTTCTCTCCCTTCTACTCCTCCTCTGGTCCTTGGGAAGGTTGTAGCATCAAAATTCCAAGCAGGCCAGGACCGAGATGACAGCTGCTTTTGGCTGACCTTTATACAAACGTCACTGGGTGCAGACTTCTGCTCAGGGAAATGGAATCTTGCAAAATTGTAAGCAAAGCAGTAAAAAGAACATAACTTACGTGTGAAATGTTGACAATTTGGACATTAGGTGGCACGGCTAGACCCGCGTGTACAAACCTGTCGACTTCACTCTGTTTGTGGGATTGCTGCCTGCCTTTATTCCCCCTCCACCAAACCACTGAGCTCTCTCCTTGCTTTTTCTTTTCCTTTGTTCCTCCAAAGTATCTCCTGCGGTGAGAGGAAGAGGTGAGTGGGGTCAGGCGAAATGAAATGAAAATCCTGAAAGCTTAATAGACGGCGGGGAGGGTTCCTTTGAAGGGGTGCCAGGGATGGAATATCGGTTATGGGGAAGAAGACCACAGAGCTGGCAGTGAATGAAAGGAGATGTGCTACATGCGCGTTAGTGTTTCCGACTCCTTGCCACAAAACTGCTCTGTTTTCCCAGTTAACTCTTGAACAAATGTTTCATGCTGACAGCAGGCGCTCCCGCAGGGCTACCAGCGCTCCCTGATGCCGCTTCGCTGCCCTTCAGGATGTATTTTTCTAAGTTCTGGATTCTTTGTCTTGCTTGTCAGATCAACAGATGAGAGCTGAAGTACTGATGGGGTTACGTAAATTGCATTTTCTATTTCGTCTTCTGCAGCCTCTACCAGTTGCCCACTCTTAAGGGATAAGTGATTGTTTTCCCAGATGAGAAGAAAAGAAGTTATTTTAAAACATGTAAAAACATGCTTGCTTGCACATATACCAAAGAAAATGTCAGGTTATTGTAATTATACAAACACCCGACATAGCAGTGTATGCAATGGTGTGGCCAATCATCTCAAAGACCCTTTTTTTCAGGATAAAGCACTCTTAAAAGAAGGAGCTTTCCTCTGCTTGATTCTGTGTCTTCTAAGAATTCAAGTCTTGGTAGCAGTCGTTTAAATGCTGGGACTTTATGTGAGTCTGACTGTATGGCGGTGGAAAATCTGAGGAAAGGCAAAGATGAGACTAAACGTTAACTGCTCCCTTTCGGTCACGATAACTGCTCCCTTTCGGTCTTAGCAGTTTGTGAATCTGTGCTGGTGTGAACGAAAAGACCTGAGCAAGTGTGTCAGAATTGATTTAAGGACTTTGGTTTGGTTTGATGGTGTGGAAC
Organism: Rhinoptilus africanus; assembly: GCA_013400135.1. Classification (NCBI taxonomy): domain Eukaryota; kingdom Metazoa; phylum Chordata; class Aves; order Charadriiformes; family Glareolidae; genus Rhinoptilus; species Rhinoptilus africanus. Next base: position 66,243 of record VXBO01015180.1, read on the forward strand.
TCGGCCCCTGTGAGCACGCGGGTTGCTGAGAAATTGCAGAAGGAGTCTGATCCTCCAGGGCTGCCAACGTACCTTGAATTTCTGTTGATCTCTGGGTCCATAGATGTGGTACAATCCAAATCCGTAGATTTGGACCCTTCTTTTACAATGATAAAATACCTATATTTGTGGCACGTGCTTCTGAATGTGGAGTTCTACAGCTGGAACATTTATAAGCCTGAAATTTGCCTTTGGGACAGGTCACTGGTTTTGGTTACCTGATTTTTTTCCCTGCTGCCACAGGAACTCTCAAGGAATTGAGTGTATATCTGCGCGAAGCATTTAAATGACAAAACATCCAGAAAAAAACATAACGGGCAATACAAAATGGCCCTGCAGCGCTGATGTGAACGTAATCCTCTGTTACAGTGGGCCTGACTTTGTCTGCTGACTCCATTGTAATTCAGCACAATGTTTGCTTTTGTGCAGATGAGGCCGCGGTTGTCTGGTGTTTTCAGTCGTGTGCCCTTTTCAGCTTCATTTCATCAGTCATTGTCGCAGTTTTGCTCAGCTTTCACGAGCAGTTCAATAGCTGCCGGGTTCTCGATTTGAAGACTTTTTCCCCCAAACGCTTTGCAGGGTTCAGCCCTTCCAGACCTGGAGTGCTGTGTCCAGTTCTGGGCTTCCCAGCTCAAGAAGGACAGGGAACTGCTGGAGAGGGTGCAGCAAAGAGCTACCAAGATGATGAGGGGACTGGAACACCTCTCCTATGAAGAAAGGCTGAGGGATTTGGGTCTCTTTAGTCTGGAAAAGAGACGGCTGAGGGGTGACCTTATTAATGCCTATAAATACTTAAAGGGTGGGTGTCAGGAGGATGGGGCCAGGCTCTTTTCAGTGGTGCCCAGGGACAGGACAAGAGGGGACGGGCACAAACTTGAGCACAGGAAGTTCCACCTAAACCTGAGGAGGAACTTCTTTCCCTTGAGGGTGGCAGAGCACTGGAACAGGCTGCCCAGGGAGGTGGTGGAGTCTCCGTCTCTGGAGACATTCAAAACCCGCCTGGACGTGTTCCTGTGCCCCCTGCTCTGGGTGACCCTGCTCTGGCAGGGGGTTGGACTAGATGATCTCCAGAGGTGTCTTCCAACCCTATGATTCTATGTTTTTCCTTGGTGTCTTTTTAGAGTCTATGGATACCCATCCCCAAAGGCCACAGGCTGAAACCTCTTGATTAAACGCTTCTTGCAACATTTCAGATTATCTTTTGACACAGGCTGATGGGACCAAGCACGAAGTTAACCTTCAGCGTTATTTCTTTTTCATTTGCAGGAAAAATTCGAAGGCTTGTTCCGTGCCTACGATGACTGCGTGACGTTCCAGCTGTTTAAAAGCTTCAGGCGCGTGCGGATAAATTTTAGTAGTCCCAAATCAGCTGCTCGTGCCAGAATAGAGCTGCATGAAACACAGTTCAGAGGGAAGAAGTTAAAGTTGTATTTTGCACAGGTAATGAAATCTGGAATCTACTTCTGTGTTAGTCCATAGCTTTTATAGAAACACTGACTAAAAGTAATAAAGGTTTCTCCCATGCCGAATCTCTCCAGTAAAAGATTACTCAAACATCCTTATGCCGCCTGAGCTGTACCTGCCCAGTGGGGCCGCAGTAAATTTAAAGAGCCACTTAGGACCCAAGTTGCTCATTCAACACAGAGAAATTACATGTCTTAGAGCTGATTTACAGCACTGGGTATTTTCTGTGGGTAACTCTCTAAGCTAACCGTAGAAAAAGCGGTAATGTATCATGAGTTCATAAAAAAAAGTAGGGCTGAATTACTTACTTGATTGCAACCCTGAGCCGTGGTCAGGATATAGGTGTTTATATCCATCTGTTGGAAGTGTCAGATGGGGATTCAGTTCTTCTTGGCCAAGGGAGAGAGACCCCAGATCTCCCGTAGCCTGGGTGGGTACAAGGCCCCACCCAGGATACAGAAGGGTGAGGGAGGTTGAGAACCCGACCACCACCTCTTCTGAATGTATTTTAACAAGTTGCTGTGGCCACTGTGACTTATGGGATACTTGTGAGTGCTTACGAGCAATCTAGGTGTGCTTTGGGCTGCCAGGTTGGTCCTTCAGAGGTCTCAGGTTAAGGGCAGGCTCATTTGAAGGTATCGGTGAAACCTAAGAAGCCGTTACCATAGAATCACAGAATGTGTTGGTCTGGAAGGGACCTTTAAAGCCCATCTAGTCCAACCCCCCTGCAGGGAGCAGGGACATCTTCCACTAGATCACATTGCTCAGAGCCTCATCCAGCCTGGCCTTGAATGTCTCCAGGGATGGGGCCTCCACCCCCTCTCTGGGCAACCTGGGCCAGTGTCTCACCACCCTCATTGTAAAGAACTTCTTCCTAATGTCTAATCTAACCCTGCCCTGCTCTAGTTTAAACCATTGCCCCTCCTCCTATCGCTACATGCCCTTGCAAACAAGGGTTACATGTTGAGCCTCTGCAGCCTGGTGAGAAACAGGGGCTGTTTTAAGCCTAAGAAGCAGAACCTCAGGAGGATGGGAAACTGCAGTTGTGAAAAAACCAATATGCTTCACGGGTTAGGTGAGTTCAGAAGATCTTAGAGTTGGATTTAAGTGTTAAAAATCTACCTCAGTCCTATTTTACGTGCCTTAATCTCCTAGATTTGGCTCCAATTTTTTTCTGAAAGGTTTCAAAACCTGCTGTTAAGCAGATCTGAGAATTGTTTCACTCTCACTGCATAATCAAGAGGTTAATTGAAACCTTGGGAAAACAAAAGAAAAAGAAAACAGAGCATAATAGTGATTAGTCTCCATATCTAAGCTGATTTCCTGCAAAGCCATTTAGGTATCTGCAGTACGCTCTCCAATACGTGCAGCCTTAGTTGAGTCCAGGGAATGGAGATGTGGAAGCAGCACAGTGTCTGCAGCAGGGTATGTTTATATGGGCCGAAGCCAGATGGAATAAGTACTTCCAGAACTGGAAGTTCTGGGGAACGTGGAGTTGAGAGACCCAAACTGGCTCTTCGCAAAACCCATTCCGGTGCTGTCTCAGGCTTGCTGTCATGCAAATGCAGTTGATTGCTTCTGGGCCCAAGCTGGTTGTAAACTTGCGCAAGTGTGGCTGCAGCATAACTCATTGATGTTGAACTGCCTTTAATATGCCAGAGAAAAAGCAGGAATTAAACTAAATAATTTAAGGTGGAAATAAAATGGGAACAATTAGTTGCAAACGACAGAGGAACATGATGGATTCCTTTATCACTGCAGCTAAAGAAATCAAATACTCAGAAACCTTTCTGAAGTTACCGATAAGGCCTTGGTGCAGGAGTTACTGGCTTCTTGTCTAATGTCTGGTTTTATTTAGGAGTTTAGGCCAGTCAATCACAATAATAGCTTTTCAGCCTCAAAAATCTCTGAACTAGCAACTGTGGAGACCAAAGCTTTGCATTTATCCTGGGAGAGAACACATACAGTAGGCACAAACATTGTAGTTTTGCTCATATAACAGCCCCCCACAGTGTATTTACTGTAGAGGAACCATCTGTAAGGCTGAGATGGATTTCATCTCCAGACCTCCTCTGCTGGGACTGACACTGAAGCCCTGCCTGGGTGGCATTTGGTGTTAGAAGCGTATGATTTGAGTAATCATTCCGTTTACCCATCCTATACCAAACAACGTATTTGTTATGCTTTAAAGATTCAGACCTCCGAGACAGATGGAGACAAGCTTCATTTGGCACCGCCACAGCCTGCAAAACAGTTTCTCATCTCGCCTCCAGCCTCCCCACCTGTAGGGTGGCAACCCATAGATGACGCGACCCCTGTCATCAACTACGACCTCCTTTATGCAGTCTCGAAGCTAGGACCAGGTAAGCTCGGGGGCCTTGGGCGAAAAGGTGTCAGAAAAAGCCAGTGAGAAATAGCAGCGTAGATGATAACTGCGGAGCAAGTTGGCGTAAAGCCTGGAAGTTGCCTTGCTTTGGATTTAAGTTGATGCGTGTCAACTGGCTCTTTGCTGTAGAATGAGTTTTGCCGTACGTACGCGCAGAATTGTGTCTTATCTGCAGCTCGTGAGCGCTGTCTGACTGACGAGCAGATCAGAGCTTGTTTACACGATTTCTTGTGCTTGAGTTTGTGCTTAGATGAGACAACTGATGGTTTGTGTGGGTACTGGACAAATGCTCGTCTGTGAACTCGATGAGTTTTCGCTTTAAATCACATCTGCTCCATACCGCGTTCCAAGATGCAGAATACCTCGTTGAATGTTTAGGCATCACTGCGTCTCCACCAGGGTGGAGAATTTCTCACCTCGACACGTCTGTAGAGACAGAACTACCGTTCCCCAGCCCTGGCAGGATTGCTCTGTTGGCACTGCCCGTTTTCTGTTGCAAACTGTATGCAGAAGGGGTGGGATGAGTTGTAGCTTCTATTATGATGGGGTAGATGTCAGTGGATAATGCAGATCAACTTTCTTCTGTCTTCCCATCTTCAGCTAATGCCGGGAATGGAAATTAGCTGGGATCAGCTGTTAAAGCATCCTCTTTTAAAATTTTCAAAACGGAAAAGGTTCCAGTTACAGGTGGAAGTGGTATTGTTTAGAAATTAGTCCACTTTACATTTGTAAACCATAAGAAAAAAAAAGCTACTTGTTCAATTATTTTCATATTCAAACCAACCACTTCAGTTCCAATCTAATAACAACTGGGGGGGGTGAGCTTGTGAAAATTTATCCGAGTTTATTTTTTGAAATTCTTGTGGGATGAGAGAATTGTTTTCTCCCCAGCTGTACTGAAGACGCTGCTTTCTTGTTTGGAGCTTCCAATTGCAGACATCTTATCCCTGGGGCTTTTGTGTGACTGCACTGGCGCAACCCAGAGCTGAGGTGCATGGGGTGCAGGAAGAGATGGTTCGTGATTCACGAGGTTTGCAGGATCACCTCGTGCCTTTTCCACATGGGATCTCTCACAGGGGGGAAATACAGATCAGGCGAACCTCAGAGATTTCCCGTGTTTTATTCCCCTTCAGCAGGAAAGCCCATAGGAAAGGGCTGTCAGGTGTAACACTTTGTACTATATTGCATATTATTATTTCCAGAATTGATGCTTTGCTTCTAAACTGCTGAAGAAAAGAAAAACAAAAACCTCCTTTTTTTTTTT
>VXBO01015180.1:91014-113579 GCA_013400135.1 Rhinoptilus africanus
TGGAAGGGACCTTTAAGATCATCAAGTCCAACCATTAACCTACCCTCACAAAAACCCCTTCTAAACCCTGTCCCTCAGTCCCACATCTACCCTTTTCTGAAACACCTCCAGGGATGGGGAATCCACCCCCTCCCTGGGCAGCCTGTTCCAATGTTTAATAACCCTTTCAGTGTAAAAATGTTTCCTGATATCCAATCTAAACCTGCCTTGACGTAACTTGAACCCGTTTCCTCTTGTCCTGTCCCTTGTCCCCAGGGAGAAAAGCTCAGCCCCCATCTCTCTCCACCCTCCTTTCAGGGAGTTGTAGAGGGGGATGAGGTCTCCCCTCAGCCTCCTCTTCTCCAGGCTGAACAACCCCAGTTCCCTCAGTCGTTCCTCGTAAGGTTTGTCCTCCAGACCCCTCACCAGCTTCATAGCCCTTCTCTGGACACCTCAATGTCCTTCTTGTAGTGAGGGGCCCAAAACTAAATTCATTCAGAGACATAAGTGGTTAGAAGAACTGAAGCTGCAAACCGACTTGTATGACTTGTTTGTAAAGCTGCCTGTACACTGGGGGTGACCTTTGGTACTAAGCATCAGAAGTAGTTGATCAATAAGAGGTCGGTTGCGTAGGGAAGCTGTGATCAGGTTAGAGAAGTGATAAAACATTGGGAAACTGGTGTTCCTGCTCTTTGTTTGTCTAACTCTTGATCTGACACCTTTTATGCAGCAAAACCTTTTAGTGGATATCTTCCTGTATCTGAAATTCAAAGCTTATTTGCCAGTTTCTCCAGTAGACTTTGCCCTCAGCACGTTTAGTAATCCCATACTGAGTGTCGGGGCTGAGAAGCTGGGGTGGTTTCTAGCTGGTCCCCCCTCCCTGGTGGGAGCAGTCCTCCAGTTCTGATGTGTGCTTCTGCTCCCATCCACTGCTCTGCCATGGGACGCTTGTGCAGAAGAGAAGTAATGCCCCAGAGACTTTAACGAGGGTTGTAAAGTCCTGGTGGGGATGGACCTTGTTATTATCCAAGTGAGAACTGCCCTTGTTTACATCTTAACTCTTAACAAGCCGAAGCTTGCTCGTTGGATGATTTCTTACAACTTTGAGTACAGAAAATACTTGAAAACTTGTCAAATTGCGAGAGCAGGAGTTCCTGTGTATTGGGAGCAGGAAGAAAAAAGGGAGTCGCAGGGCAGTGATGTGTCACATAAAGAACTTGCTTTGCCAACTGTGTTTCATACAACAGATGGTGTTGTCTCACTTCCCCTCTCTGAAATGGAGATATCAACATAACTGGTAGGTAAAAGCTCTCGTTCCTATGTTTGGGGTGCTCAGTGTTAGTAAGGCAAGCTGTATAAACACATGAGGATTTTTTTAGCTACTCATTCTTAAAACTAAGTTATGACTTTGACAAACAGGTTAATGCAAACAAATCTTCTGTCTCTGCTCAACAGATGCCATGTTGCCTCGGAAGAGGGGACGAATACCTTCCAGAGTAGCCATGAACTGTTACTGGAAAGTCCTGGCAATTTTCTTACTATTTCTTCCAAGTGCATTGTTTCTCCAGCCAGCCCAGTCCAGGGTGTTGCTAGTATCTTTTGATGGATTTCGATGGGATTACATCTACAAAGTCCCAACTCCCAATTTTCATTATGCCATGGAGAATGGTGTTCACGTCAAACAGGTCACTAACGTGTTTATAACGAAAACGTATCCTAATCATTATACAATGGTGACTGGTCTCTATGCAGAAAGCCATGGTATAGTTGCTAATGAGATGTATGATCCTATTCTGAATGCAACTTTCTCTATGAACAAAATGGATATCTATAACTCCAAGTTCTGGGAAGAAGCCAGCCCGATATGGGTAACGAACCAGAGGGAAGGACATAAAACCGGAGCAGCTATGTGGCCTGGAACAGATGTGAAAATACATGGAGTCTTTCCTACATATTATATGCCCTACAACGAATCGGTTTCCTTTGAAGATAGAGTTGCTAGGCTTATTGACTGGTTTACATCAGAAGAACCCATAAACTTTGGTCTCCTATACTGGGAACAGCCTGATGAGATGGGCCATATTCTGGGCCCAGAAAACCCACTGATGGGACCGATAATTAGGGATGTTGACAAAAAGCTGGGTTATCTTCTGTCTGAACTGAAGAAAGCGAAGCTGTGGGATGTGATCAATGTCATAATCACAAGTGATCATGGAATGTCCCAGTCCTCTTCGGAAAGGCTCATTGAGCTTGATCAGTATGTGAATAGAGAGCTCTATACAGTCATCGACCATTCTCCTGCAGTAGCTGTTTTGCCAAAAGAAGGTAGGAGCTACAGCAGTCAAATTCTCAGAAGAAAATACTTGAGTATTGAAATTTTGTAGACTTTGTTCCTTCCCTGAAGTGGTGGTAGCAGCGCTGATGGCAGCAGGACATCAGCCTTGAACAGGGAGTACTTGCAGGATCACTTCCTTGTTCTTTTTGCTGGCTCTGTCAAAAGCCGGCATTAACTTTCTGAAATGAAAAGTGAGCAAATCTGTCTTCTGTTGACTAACGTTGCCAAATATCCTCCACTCCTTATGAGAAGTGAGATAATCTAACGGCATTATCAAGTGTGAATGGCATTCTAGATAGATAGCAGCTGAATGTTACTTCTCTTGCCTTTCATCAAGATGTTAAAGCCATAGTGGAAGAATTAGATTTCTAACAGTAAACTGAAACCAGATAGGAACCTTTGATAAAAAGAAAGCCTGTGCTGGCTATCTCATGAGCTGCCAGCTATTGTAATTTGCTTTAGGGTTTTTTTCCCCATCATGCTGAACGGCCAGACAGTTACGTTCCTACCATTTTTTATCATGATAATGATGGGGAAGAATACTATTGGAATCAAAAGCTGAAGTCTGGTTGCAGTCATTGAAGGTTTGCTTAAGTGTCAGGTGTAGTTTAGTGTCACTGATGTAGATGTGCTGCTCTTTATTTTGATGATCGAAAGCTGTAACTACTTGGTGCCACTGCGTTAACCGGAAAATAGCAGGTTTTTGTGTGGGCAAGGTGCTAATTCGGAAGTTGAGTTTTAAGGTGACCTTCTGAAAAGGCGTTTTTTAAGATTTCCATGACATTTGCATCACTAATGGATAGCACTGTGTATTTAATGCCGCAGCAGGGAGGGTACTTTGCAGACTTAAGTTACCTTTAAATGCGTAAACAAACGTCTCTTGTCATTTTTAATTTGAAAAATACTCCAGACTAAAGTGTTAGTACATCCAAACTGAAATCATTTCCTGCCTGAGCACAACTGGGTGCTTATACCTGAGCACTTTTTCTCTCTGTGGTGGTAGAGGAGCCAAGTTTGGGAGCTCCCAACTAAGGGAGACAAACATAGTTCACCAGGATATTCTCGTTACCAAACAAAGGAGTTGTAAAAGTAAACTTTAGTGCTGAAACATCCCTAATGCAGTAAATGAGAACTTGAAGATGCGTAACCTGATTCTTCTGTCTGCTAAATGCTGGCAAGAAATAGTATCTCTACAGCAGTTAGCTGACAGAATAGTAAAAAAGCCATTACGATGGATTTCAGAAATAGCTTGGATTTGGTTTTGCCCAGAGGTTCAGATATTTGTTACATTACCGGTAAACGATAATTGGTTTTGAGCCCAGCTAAAATTCCTTCCTTCTGTGTTACCAGCTGTAATCTGTATTATAAAACAATGAGCTTCATTCTCAATTTACCTATGAAATAACTTAAGTACTATGATTCTGTTATTGTTCATTATGAATATGAATAATGTTCATATAATATTAATGATGAATATACTTGAGTACATAAGACTGATTCTTCAACAGTTACTCCATTTGTCTTGATTAAGCCAAGGGAACGGTAAAACTTAGTGAGACACTGAGAAAAATTTTAAACGTTTAAAAATACAGCAAGTTCTGATACTTTAACTGTTTGGCTGCACATTTCTTCCCTGAGAGGTGGATTAAAGCCATTATTTAACCAGGCTAGTGTATTACTGAGTGCAGAACTAATTATGTGCTCACAAAGATGGTACCTGTAGCAAAGCTGGTGGTGCTGGCCTTTTTCTTGCATTTAATGTAAATATATTAATTCAAATAATTAATTTAGTGTAAAATCATAGTTTGCTATATTTGGGGCTTCTCCTCCCTGTTATCCTGTATAAAAGAGTGGCATAACAAAATTAATTCTGTTACTAATATAGTCCTAGAAATGCTAGACTGGAGTCCCTTTTCTCGTTGCTGTAACTTTCTCTATCATATCAGCACTTTTGCTGCCTCATCTTGACCTTTATCGTGGTTCTTAAGTTTAATGATTCTTTTTTTATGCCAGTTTGAGTTAAGAAATATTATACATTAATCTATTTCCAGTTTTCCTCCAGAATTTCTATACTGGATTCTAGGAACTGAGGGGGAAAACGAAGGTGGCTTCTTTCAAGACATTAGGCACCTCCTCCCAAGCTGGTTTGGGTTTTTTTCCTAAGATATGTTCAAAACTCTATACATGCTATAAATGGTAGATCGGATTTTATCCTTGGTTTACTTCAGGCAGTGTCTGGAGTCAAACTAAGCCCTTGTTCTCGTGGTCCTCAAGGTGACCGTTTGTTGGGACAGGCAGTCGGAGAAGATCTCGCTGGCAGGAACACCCGATGCAGGACGGACAGCAGGCTGTGAAGGCAGAACTAGCGAGAAACGATAAATCAAAATGACAGGATGTGCTTAAATCCCACTCGTCTGCTAAAAACGTTGGTGTTGGCCGCAAAGAAAATGTCAACGTCTTCCAGCTGAGCTTCAGACCTTGTAGTGCTGGAACTGGCCTGCAGAGACTAGCTGTGAACTCGGCTGTCCGACTGAATTGTGCATGTGGGTGGCACAAAGTACTGAAATAAGTCATGGAGCTGAGTTATTTGGTGTATAACGGAAGTCTCTTACATGCACTGCGTAGCCCTCAACAGGAATCTGTGCTCGAATGGAGGAGGGAGGGATTGAAGAAACTTGCTCAGATGCAGATCCCTGAACTTGCTTTTGCGTTCCTGTCTGCGTGTCCTGTTCCTCCTTTCCATGCCCAGGTGTTCCAGCTTGTCCAACTGCTGTCTGCCCTTTCACTGACTTCTACTGGAAAGTAAAGCTCAGAAACTGGAAATATGCAAGTAAAGAATTGAGGCTGAATAATGCCTATTTACTTGGTAGTGTTAGTACAGCTCTGGCGGGTTCACACTCACCACGCAGCAGATGACTAGGGAAGGGAAAGGAGTAGACACTACGAATGCGAAGGAGCGGGTAGTGCTGTTAGTTGTTATTTAATACGCAGAGTGGCTGATGGTTCTAGACCAAAAGTGCCATCTCCATCTGCCAGTCCAGCCTGTCCCTTCGTATGTTTGTCGTGTGTTCCCTGCTTGGCCTCTGCAGTCTTTGTATGGCTCCTAACGTGTTGGTGGCATCTGGACTGTGACCTGAGGGCTCCCATTGATAGAATAATGCAAGCTAGTTTTGCTTATCCCATGGCAATTCATTGCTAATATTGTGATGTTACATGGTGCGTAGCAACAAACTAGCTACCCTTTCGAAATTGGCTAAACTTGTCATCAGAACGGTAGGAGATCAAAACTGGGAATTAAATGAGGTCAAATATGTAGCTGTTTATTGGAGCATCTTGTAGGAGGAGCAATAAATATTTGGGTTCACTCCGAAATAAGTTTCAAGAGATGCCAAGAAACAAAGTGGCTTTTAAAGTAAAGCAACTAACAATTAAACTGCTTTAAAACAAATAAAAAGTGTCACTTGTCATCGTAGCCAACAAGGGGAAAGACTGAATATGGCCTTAGTGTGCACATTACCGTGTAAACGCATTTAGGAGCTATGTTTTTGCTTTCAGGCTTTGCATGGAGTTAGGAGGAGCTGGTTTCTTTTCTGTGAGACTTAACTGAATGCCTTCTAACTCATTCTTGTGAGAAGCTTATATTCTGATAACTATGAAATGAGGGATTTCACTAAAATTAGCGAGTCTGATGCCAGGTGTGAACGACGCTCTGGATTTCTCACAGTAATCTGCTGTTGTCTCTTAACAGCTATAATTAGCTTTTGGGGAAGTGCAATTTGGCCTCTTGTTTCGGTTGTATTGGAACTACTGATGAGTTCAGTAAATGTACCAGTATGTTTAAGTTTTGTCTTTTGTTTCTTTTGTTTGTTTGAAGGCAAACTGGATGAAGTATATGAAGCTTTGGCCAATGCTCATCCCAACATGACTGTGTATAAAAAGGAGCAGATTCCAGAGAGATTGCATTACAAACATAACAGCAAAATTCAGCCGATCTTAGCAGTGGCTGATAAAGGATGGGAGATTGTGTATAATAAGTCTGACAGTTTTCAGCGTAAGTATTCTGTCTTTTCAGTGTTTTGCTATGTCTTCCTCATCAGAGACCTTACATGGTGCTTTCTCTCACAATCCCAACCAATGTTAATTTTTATTTTATTTTTTTTTTTAAGACTGGGAGGGAAAACTCTGAAAGCTAACCGCGTAGAATTTCTATTTTTATCTTTTTTTCCTGGTGGGATGGGAAACATACTGCTATTAGGGGAGGGGGAACTGGATTTACAGTTTCTGAAAACTAAACTTACTGAGATAAGATCGTTCACGTGATTTAGTGGCCACGTACTTGAGGTCTTTTTGCGAGATGTAGCAAACTGACAAGCACTTCCTGAGACATCAAAAAAGAAAGATGTTGCAACTGAAGTTGTTGAGTAGAGGATGAATAGCCTTGCTTTATCGTGCACAATAAATAGTACATATTTATTTACTGGAGAAGCGCTGGGTTGGAAATAGAAGACTGCTTTCTAAAAGTCCTCAACTTCTGTGGATGCTTATGCTTACAGTCACCTTGTTCTATTGCTAGAAGGAGTCTCTGAATGTTGTGTCACTGTACACCAGTGATTTTCGTTTGCCTTATAGGGTAAGATGCATTCTAGGTGATTTGAAGGGAAAAAAAAAATGCTCAAGTTCCTCACTTGGCATTTTGAGATTTATTCTAGGTAGAATGGAGACAGTAAACTGCAACTTTTGGTTAGTTAGAAGGAAAAATCTAGGTGTCATATGGTCAGTTCTGAAGTTTCTGAATTGAAAACCTTTTAAACGTTACTGCTGGTTGTGAAGCGTAAAAGCATTATCTGCAAGACTTAGCAAGTTTTCCAGTTGTTGATAGCTGATGAGAGCAGCTTTTTGTGCCTTCGTGTTTATTCACTTGTTTGGAGTTTTTAGTGCCGCACTAAGCAAGGGGTACTGGAGACCCTCTAGTGAGACCTGGGAGCTTTTTCCTTCTTCTGTCTGCTATTAGGAGTCAGACAGACGTGTTGCTTTTTTGAGGTGGTTGTTGTTTTGGTATTTTTTTCCTAAGAGATCTGTTCCACTTGCAAAGTTGGAGTTTGTCCTTGAGGAAAAGGAGGAAACTTGGACGTAGCCATGCCATTGAGGGTGCTGTTGCTGCTGCTGTTACAGCTTACCTTTTTTTCTTCCTTTTTCTTTTTTTTAAATAGTGCTCTACATTCTTTTTTTTTAAGGCATCTTCTGTTTGTGGTTCTGAGACTTGGTATTTGCTGGGAGACATTTGTGCTGTTGATCAAAAGGATTCATCTAAATAAATGACGGCTGTTCCTTTTCTGCATTCCGCTCATTCTAGGAAAAGGTTCAATGCTTGTTTTGCACCTTCAGCATGTTGACCTTTATCTGTCTTTTATTTCTAGTTGGTAATCATGGATATGACAACATCATACCAGAAATGCATCCAATCTTTTTGGCTGTTGGGCCTGCCTTCAGAAAGAATGCCACCAAAGAAGTCATGAATGCTACGGACTTGTACCCCTTGTTGTGCCATCTACTTGGTATTAACCCACTGCCAAACAATGGCTCGTTCAATGCTGTGAAAGACATACTTGCTGGAGAAGTTCCTGTAGCCTCTGGAGCAGACACCTATGCTACTGTTATAGGAGTATTTCTGGGCAGCTCGCTTGTTATGGTTTTTATTGCAGTTTTTGTTAAGCATTTTATCCTCACCCAAGCCAATACCATGCAATTGCAACACACTGAAGTTGCCCAGCCACTGCTGCAAGGTTAATGACACCTGGTACTATTTTCTATGGGATGCTTAAAATAAGCTTATATATAAAAAAAAATAAAAATAGAGGTGGATCAGCATATGTGGAGTAAAAGGAAAAGGATGCTGATCCTTCGGTACACTGGAGTCCGTCCATACTAGGTATGCGGATGAAGAGCACGTTTCTCTTTCACTCTACTACTGCCTAATCTTTCTGGGGTTGAAAATATTCAAGGTAAACCTGGAAAGCTGTATACCTATGTAGACATGTAGTGACCATAGGCCTCGAATACCTCATTCTGACCTACTTTTAACATCAGCTGAGGTGCACTTCACAGACTTAGACGGTGATTTAATTTGCAATCCACCTTTTCTTTTTTCTCTGGGAGATTTTTTCAGTCTCTCAAATTCTGACAAGCCACTGAATGTGACTAGACTTCTTTAGGTTTTCTTCTTCCCTGCCAAGGAAGCTTTTGCATGGATCACCGTTACAGATAGCTCGGTAGGTTAAATCCTGCCGCAAACACCTTTATTGTTAAGATAGGTCGTGCAGTGCTGTGTCTAAGTTTAGAATTAGGCATATTTCTTTAAACTACTGTGTTAATTGTAGCCCCTAAATATGAATATGGGTGATACTGCCTTTAGCAATCAGCATTAAACTACTTCATTGTTATTTTTTATTTAATTCAGGTAAATATAGGTCTTTACAATTTTTAGGTATGATTTATGTAAATGTAGGCCTTTACTTTTTCTATTGTTCCCTGTACACTGGACTAAATTTTCTAGGAATTCCATGCGACTGTCAGTTTAAAGACACGTACAAGCACAACACTTGTGTATCCAAGTGGAGTCTTTTATATTTCTGGGGTAAGAGGGTTCTTTCAGAGTAAGGCTGATGAATCAGTTAAGGAACATACGTGTACAAGCTGGTTTCGGAGTGCTGTCAAGCTTGTCACCGGGTGTAACGTCAGACCTGTTACCGGAGACTCTTCTCAGGCGTGAGCTTGGCTTTCTGTCTTGTGCTTCATCTGATACATCTGGGTGGACCTTAGAATTTGATGAGTAGGGTAAGAGATGCAATTTAAGGAATGGCCGTATACATCTTAAGCCATATGTACTCTTAAATCTGAAAAAGCACACTTTAATATGAAAAAAAGTGTATGGCTGGACTTTGTTCTTCCAGAGGAAAGTCTCTATCAGGGGAAAATTATTAATTCTGAATGAACAAAACTCTGTATTACTCGGATTCTTTTGTGTGGGGCAATAAATCTTGCTATTGTGGGTTTTTTTGATGAGCTCACTTAAATGGTAGGTGAGAAGCTGCTGACTAATGTTTGTATGAAAAACATGGTATGAAGTGAGAAAAGCTGTCTAGTTGTCAGACTTGTTTAAAAGCTGATTATTTTTTATTTTTTCTCCCCCTCTCTGTGTATTTCCCTTCACTTTGCTTCTGAGTACAATGCCTGAAGGAGAAAGAAACTCTTTCAAAATTCTCACAAATGCTCAGTCTGGTATTTCTGTTAAATGCAATTTATCGCTTTATCCGCAGCACCCAGCAGAGGGCAAAGATGGGAACGTCTTGGACTTGACTGTACTGTGTCAAACTAAAGGTGGGACTAACAGTCTGATCCTGCCGCTGGGAGGGCAGCTAGCAGGCCTCGCAAGGAGCTGCAACAAGCTGACTATCTGATGTACAAAACTCATTTTGCTGAACTTAATTCCAGACTTAATGAACGTCCTGGTGAGTTCAGGAATGACCATACTTGTCGCTGCGTCAGCGGTGACTCTGCAGTGCCATCTCACGAGCTGGCTGCTGCTCCCTGCGTCGGAAGTAATCGGTCGGATTCCTCCATGATGGCAGGGACTCTTGCTTGGCATTAAGCCGCCTTGCAAACAGCTGTGGAAAGTTTCCAGAGCCCACAGCTAGGTGCGGTGAACGCTTGAGAGGGAGGGCCATGAAATACTCCAACTTAAGGTCTATGCTGAAAGTCTAGCTGTAAGAGAAGGTTTAGGAAGGCAGGAAACCAGCAGATCCGTTGAAGGGCAGCCCCTTAATGTGGGGGATTTGTGTGAAATCCTGCGTAACTTAATCTGACTCATCCCTGCCATCCTGCCGTTCCCGTTGCGTGTACTGCCTCGTTTCCCTACGTTGCCGTTTTAAGAAAACACTGGAGGGAAACGTGTGGGTTAGGTGTGCCTGACACTGCAGAGCTGATTCTGTGTGGAGCTGACCATTAGGTGTGTCTTAAACTGGATTTGCTGATGGCAGCTAAAACTGAATGCTGCAGGGGCTTTTCAACCTGAAAGCAGGAATAACCTTCACAGTAGTTTCTAGAGAGGTGGGAGAAGTCCAAGTGGAAAACCTAAACCTCGACCTTGTACCAACCGCTTCCCTAGCTGCCTTCCAAAAAGTGGATGGCAGGTAGGAAATGGATGCATTGAGCATTTCTTGCTTATTTGCAACGTAAAAACGATTTGTAGCACAAACTTAGTGTGTGTTTAAAGAAAGATCTAGAGGGTTGGTAAAGGGAGTAACAGTGCGAAGTGTGGATGCAGTAACAACCCTCGCCTGTAGCTACTCCGGTTACACGTTTTCTCACTTTGGAACACGCTGCTTTAATAGAACTTCTTATTGCAGTCATTTCATTGCAACGCTTTATGGCAGATGTAAAAATAACTGGATTGTCATCTCAGAGGTGTTCATTAAAGGTGTTCATGTCCTTTTTTAATTGTGACGGGTGTAGTTCTATCATCAGCCAAAGTGACCCTTGATTTTAAGGAGGGGCCAAAAGTTGGTCAGTGTTGTTCAGTCACCCTGGGAATTAGGCTTACCTGCCCAAACATGCAACAGGGGAAGAGCAGTAAGTTTCCCCTAACAAAGGGTTTGGGAAGATTAATATTCAAATTGGATTGAGAACATGAACGTGAGAGCTCTTCTCAGTGTCGTTGTTCTGTGTTGCACTGTAAGGCCCTTCTTTGAGGAGGGTAAAACGAAACTGTAGAAAACTGAAGGGAATCTTTCAGCATTCGGGTATTTCAGTTTAGGTGTAAACACGTTTATGGCTTATGTGTATTTGCAGGTACCTCTCGGGGAGTTGCCTCGTCAGGACATTTGCCTGGCCAGTGTTAATTTTAAGTTGCTGGGTGTATGCTTCATGAAATTGAAAGCACGTGCGGTGCCACTGGAGAAAAATACCAACTTTTTCTCTGGTGCGATGTGAGATTTATTCAGACTACCTTTTTTACTCGGGGAGGATGTGGCATTTGGTTTCTGTGTATGTGATACTTTTAATGATGTACGAACAAGTTTATTGGAAAGTGGATTTGAGTACACTGTGTACTACCTGTAACTTAAGCTTGGAACCAGAAGCTTGCATGATTTGTCTTTCATTATCACCCTGTGAAGCATACTTTGGGATGTCAAACGTTTTCTTTGTTTCTTCCTGTTTGGAAATGCTGAAGTTGAAATATATCTTTGCTGTAGCACTATCAAGCATTGAGTGTTTGCTTCATTTAAAAACACTACTGGAAAAAGAGCTTGGATTGTGGGGGAACAGCTGGGGGAGAATGGCCTGAACCCCAGTGCATCCCAGATACATCTTGTACTCTGCAGAGTGTATGCCTTTAGTAAAAATAACGAGAAGTGAGACATTCAAAACCCGCCTGGACGCGTTCCTGTGCAACCTGCTCTAAGGTGGCCCTGCTCTGGCAGGGGGTTGGACTAGATGATCTACTAAGGTCCCTTCCAACCCTAGGATTCTGTGATTCTGTAATTTTAGGTCAAAGTTCTTAGAAAAGACCTCTTGTTTCCCACCTTGCTGCTATATATGGAAGTAACAGCTACCTGTTACCACCAATGTCAATAGTTTCCTTTATCAAAAAAGTCCTCCAGACTTTCCTGGTAAAGAGCTGAAGTAATGCTGTTTACAGTAAGTGTGGTCTTAAAAAAAACACCAAACCCTAGCCTTAAAGTGACAAAATGCCTATTATAATATGAAGGGCTGTGCAGCGTGACTTTTCAGAAGCGTGGAACACCACCATCTTGAGCTGTGTGTGGGAAGAACGACAAACGTGCGGTCGTTGAGTCCTGCTGTTTTCTGAAATGCAAATATAACAGGCCGACTTCCAGATCTCCTTCCCTGCTCAAATAACGGCCGGGGATCCTGTCTTGACCGTACCTATGCTGCTGTACCTGCCTTTCATGAAATGGCACGTTTGTACTACGGTAAAGGTCATGTAAGCATTTATTAGATGTTAAGACTACTAACGTTGCAAGTGCACGACAATGGTAAGCTCAAGAGCGGTATCCACAGCATTGCAAATGGATGGCCTTTCCCTGATGAAATCCTGATCTGAGTCATATTAAGTTAACAAATCTCTATTTTTTTTTTCAATAAAAAGTGGTACCATGTATATTAAAGCAAAAATCTGTCCCTGTGGTCTCATCCTTGGAGGTACACGGTGATGTTGGTTTATTTTCATAGGCAGTTTATGGCAGGTTAAACTTCCCCCTGAAACAAGCGTTTTGGAGTTGAAATCAGCTCGATGCTGGAACTCATTCCTTGGTGCTAATGGACAAAAAGCACATAAACCCAGAGGGGTGGATGTTCCAAGGGTTCTCTGCCCAGTGGTGAGAGTTCCTTTATGGAGGCAGTCGATATAACGAAACATCGCTCTTTACTGCTGGGAAGTAGCGTTAGAAACTTCCCCTATTCAGTGACAGCTTAAGAACTTCCCCTAATGTGCCTTGTATGAACATTGCAGAGCAGGGTATATTTAGAAAGTCATGAAATGCTGTCACAAACTGTTGTAGGGTGTCTGTCTCCTTTTGTCACTGCTGTGAGGAAGGAGGAAGCCACAGCTTCTCCTGTTCCTGTTTTGAATTACCTGTGCAAAAGGAAATCAGCCCCTCACTTTCACAAGCAGTAATTCATACAAACTGTCATTAGGTAGGGGGAATATTTCATCGTGTTTGAGGCACTAAGACTTTTTAAAAACAATCATCTTTAAATATATCAACTTTGTCTCTAAGGAGAAAAAGGTGTTTTTCTAGATTCTCTTGATTGGCACATGGTCTGTATGAAATCCTGGATGTACAAGGGCTACTTTGAAACCCTCCCTGCCAGCAGCAAAGCATTGTGCCAGAAGGAATACTCAGCGCTCTGACAGACCATACCGCATCTTTTTGGGACTGAAAATAATTAGCAATGCAACTAAACTATAGTTTATCCTGTTTCTTGATTAGTACTTAACACTTTCTCTTTAAACCCTTCCCCCAGGTTTAGTCTCGAGGCTAAAGGGAGGAGGAGGAGAAGAGGGTAAGAAGGATTACACTAGATGCTACCACGCGCGTTCTGGGTTCACAGGGGCCCGGCTGCCTGTAGCAATTCATATCAGAAGGGGCTACCTAGGGCTAGGAGGAGAAATGCGTTTAGACCTAGATTTCCCGATCTGTAACAATATTGGTGTTTCAGATTAGAGTGCTGCCCTTGCACTTCAGTCAACATTTACATTTCTGGTCATTAAAATTGCCGTGGTAACCTTGACGCCTGGCCTGTGAGGTAGACAGGAACTGAAATCCCATCAATCCCACGCTGTATGGCAACGACTCAGGGGCAGGGGGAAGGGAAGACTAGTGGAGTATATACTGCCCTAGTCAGTTTTAGCATCTAGAAAAAAAAACCCCTCGCAGGTAGAGGACAGTACAGTTCAGCCTCTCCAAGTCTGCCAGAAAGATAAAGATAACTCGGTTGAGTCGAGCCTTTCCGTGCAAGGCACCTCCCAGCAAAGCCTGACACCCTCTGCAGATGGCAGCCTTTATTCGCAACATTACAAACTCCTAACAAACAGCTCTCTCCAGGGTAGGAATTCAAGTGTCCCCCCTTTTACAGCATCTCTAAGCCTGCGTTCTAGCCTGCAAAACATTCACCCGATCTCTTACTGTATGTAAGTACTTTAAATCCTCCAGCAGGATGAGAGAGTGGCTTCTGTACTCAGTCCAGTTATTCTTTCAAGTTCAGATTAATCCGGAGTTAAGCATCAGTCTGTAAGTAGAAACCAGTAGTTTAAGGAGGAGGAAAACCAAGCAGAACAAGTTAAGGTTTTGTATTCTGTCTTTATTCAGTACAAGAGAATCCTCAGAGAGGACGATACAATTTAGTAAAACTTCCGCATGTCATTTTTAAAACTCAAATGTATTTTTTTCAGTGGGCAGTTAAAATTTACCCTTCCTTCCAAAGTCCATCCTCCCTCCCTGTTGGATCAATAAAAAAATACTCTGTGGCTAATACTAAATTGCTCTGAATTTGAGCTGGTGAACAAGAAAGGGTGTTGCCTGTTACCATGTACCTCAGCGCTCTCACTTCAAACGATCAGTTCTTAAGACCATCAAACTCATAGGAAAAGGATTTGGTAACCGTAGCTCTCATTTTGGCTTGGCATTAACAATTTAACCTCATCTTCTTTCCTCACTACAAGATAAGGTGCCACTAAGGGTTTTTAAATCAAGTTGTTGGGTTTTTTTATGGCAAGTTACTAGACCTGACCATTAATAAGGAACCAAAAGTTTCAATAAGAAGAACCAAGGTTCACCAGAACTTCACATCGGTACAACTTAGTCACTACAGGTAACAGATCTTGGCTCAAAAAATAAATTCTTTTTGTTTCCACTTTAAATTTCCAGGGTTTAAAATAAGAGTTTGGAATCCTTGCTTGATGACCGAATGTCAGACTTTCAGCTGTTGCTTTTTAGTCCGTGACAGCCTTCAAAAGATAATTAGCAGCTGGCACACAGGGCAGAACCACCTTCCTTAAAAAACCACCTTCAGCAGAGTTTACACCTGAAGAACTTTTCACAGGATTTAGAAGCTGTAATTTTACTACTACAGCCCACTAAACTGAGTAATCCAAGGATTCTCAGATTAAATTGATGTCCTTGAGATAATCAAGTAGTACCATCCCAACTCCCCGAGTGCAGGAACCGTGGAACTAAGTCATCCACAGACACACACGCATCTAGAAATGTCACCCTGCTGAACCACACGCTTTATTGCTCAAAACAGCAGTGATACGCACCGATTCTTTCCTTACCGACTTCTCTTTTCCCTCTCACCAGTTTCTGGACGTACTGCTGGCTGGATCTGCTCTACAGTCTCTGTCCCCAAATTTAAGAACAAAATCAGAACATACCGTCCACACACAACTAACTTCTGACTCTCATAGAAAACGATCTTCTTTCCAACACAGGTACAAGAACACTCAAAGAAGTCAACATTAATTTAAATTTAATATGAAAAAACAACATTTACAAATGTTAAAATTCACTTAGTCTGCCCTGGCTAGTTCCTACTTTGGAATTTCATTTTGAAAGTGTTCAAAGGCTTGAATGAAAAATGAAGCATCCTTATTTTGTTAAGCGTATCTTCCAGCAGAAAGCCACCTGTTCACCATTTTGTTATGGAAATATTTTTACAGGAATACTAGTCAGGTAGCACAAACAAGTTAGCAAGATGTGGCTGTACAGTATTTTATACAGATACCGTTAAAGTGCATCGAGAATGCCATCCAGTGCGAGTTCAAACTCTCTTCCTGAAATCCCTATGTAGCAAGCGAGGCGAGGCTCCCTACATGCTATCCAATTAAAGGATCGTCATCGTCGTATTGTAACTGAAGTCGGGAAAACGGCCTCGGGGGAGTTACTCTATTCTTTGAGATTATTATAATGCAGGTGAAAGTAGTCAGTATCATAAAAGCCCCGATAACTATCCCAATGGCTTCTGGGAGATTTATGCACCACTGGTCAGCCAGCAAGCACTTGGTGTTAGCGAAAGTGCCATTGTGCGGTTGTGGCCTCAGTCCCAGGATGTGGCACATCATGGGGTAAATATCGACATTGTTCATTGTGCTCTGCTTGTAACCCCGATGAAAAGCAGGTCCGCGAGCAGCCAGGAAGGGATGCATGCTTGGGAGAGCGTTGTCATAGCCGTGGTCACCTACTGGAGAAACGCAAAGCTAAGCGTTAACATCACACTCTGCATGTCACCCTCTCTCCCGCCAGCACCCAAAAGGCGTATATTCTAACCAAAGACTAACGCAGCTGTTGGGTGGAACACTGAAGGAACCCAGAGTTCCTTCCCTTTTCCCCGATCCCCAGAAGTCTTTTCCTATAATGGTCTTCAGCCGTGGTTCCCAGCCCGCCCTCCATTATCTCTTTTCCTTTTGGTCATCGTTTCCAGTTTTCCCCTTCCCACTCCTCATGACAAAGTTGAAAAGGATGTTGCCACTCCGCAACGAGTCAGTAGCTGGAATGCAAATTTCTACTTCTTAGATTTTGGAAAGACATTTCCCCCTTGCAAAGCAGACACTTTAATTACTTCTTAAAAGCCAAGCGCTTTCCTCTTGATGGTGTTCAGTTTGAGCATATTGAGCGCCCTCAAATCGTGCTTATCAGATTAGGTGCCTCAGGTGAAGGGATACCCAAATGGTCAAACCTAAACCACAATTGAACAATCATGATGCCTATGACAGATATACAACAAGACATTTGTGGCTACAAGGTCACCTGTACTTGGACACCTGGTAGGTTTTTAAGAAATACTCTGATTTTTGGTTTTTATGTTGTTTTTTCAAGACAACCAGCAGGGCAAGTCCTGCCTGACCAAGTTATTGGCCTTCTATGGAGTTACAGCTTCAGTGGACAGGGGAAGAGCTACAGATGCCGTCTATCTGGACTTCTGTAAGGTCTTTGACGCAGTCCCCCACAACATCCTTCTCTCCAAATTGGAGAGATACGGATTTGATGGGTAGACTGTTTGGTGGATGGTCACATCCAGAGGGTAGCGGTCAACAACTCCATGTCCCGATGGAGATCAGTGACAAGTGGTGTCCCTCAATGGTCCATATTTGGACCAGTACGGTTCAATATATTCATCAGTAACAGACAGTAGGATGGAGTGCACCCTCAGCAAGTTTACGGATAACACCAAGCCGAGTGGTGCTGAGGACACACCTGGGGAACAGGATGCCACCCAGAGGGACCTGGACAAACTCAAGAAGTGGGCCTGTGTGAACCTCATGAGGTTTAACAAGGCCAAGTGCAGGGTCCTGCACCTGGGATGGGACAACCCCCAGTATCAACACGGGCTGGGGGATGAAGGGATTGAGAGCATCCCTGCTAAGAAGGACTCGGGGTACTGGTGGATGAAAAGCTGGACTCAAGCCAACAACACGCGCTCACACCCCAGAAACACAACCGCATCCTGGGCTGCGNGGACTACGTGACCTTTAAAGGTCCCTTCCAGCCCAAACTATTTTATGATTCTATCAGCACGCTTACCAGTTGTTGTGCTGCCGCCTTGTCCCTGAAGACAAGTATAATAAATACTTAAATAGCCTTTTAGACTAAACCATCCCCTGCCTGCTTCCAGGAAGCCTTGGCTAGCAAAATTGTTTCATAAAGTGACTCACTTCGACTCATACAATGCTGTTATTTATAAATATACACTTAGTAACAATTTTTAACTACATGCAATTGACTCTAACCATAAACAAGAAAGAGACCTCTATTAGCACCTGCGCTAAGTGTTGTCAATTTGAAGATTATTGTAGCAAATCCCCGAGGAAATTAAAGCGTAAACATATCTTACATTAAAAGTACTACTTTTGTACAAATAATGAGAATATTTGAACTTAAACGTGCAAAGGGCACAAAAAGAACAACCAAACCAGGTGAAACCAGGAGTTTACAGGACCCAGCGTCCTGTCTCGGAGGCAAGAGACAGCAGGGAGTCGGGGAAGCACCCAGCATGGTCAGCCCTGGCACCCCAACCAGTCTGGAGACGCGGGCTGCTCAGGAACTTCCTGGGAGTTGGTACCTCTGCATTTAGTTTCTGTTAGGGGATTTTTCCTTCCATGAATTTGTCCAATCGCTTTCTGAACGCACACATCTACATATACACACACCCAGCCTTCATCTGCAACCGGAATTACGTGCTGAATTCTACTGTGATGATAACGAACTCTATCTGTAATTTCTTCTTTGAGATATATTCTTTCACGTGACTGTTGCATTTCTTTAGGAAGTTATACATGCCTCTTATCTGCCAAAAAAAACCCTGCATATGAAACACCTGGAAATCTATACACACACACAAGTATGAATGTAATTTGACATTCACAGCATCTAGCAGGAAGAAAGTGCATAGCTTAGCAACGCGCTGTGCAAGGTAACATCTGGTTTGGGTTTTTTTGTCTTTAAAACATGCTATTTGATGTCCCTAACAGGAAGAACTGGCTTCTTTGACCATTATTGTTGTATTCCTATTATTTTTTAGTATTTCCTCCCATTTATGTTTGTTTCCTAGTATATGTACT
This sequence comes from Rhinoptilus africanus, assembly GCA_013400135.1. NCBI lineage: Eukaryota > Metazoa > Chordata > Aves > Charadriiformes > Glareolidae > Rhinoptilus > Rhinoptilus africanus. The sequence continues at coordinate 109,467 of VXBO01015180.1, forward strand.
GTAACATTAGGAGTTCTGTCTTGCATTCTTCAATTTATGCTCCCCTAGATATATTTTTTAATATAAAAAAGCCAGTTAAACCACACTCTTGTGGAAGCTTGAGATAGACTGCGAACTTGCCTAAGATAACTCTTAAAACTGTACCTCAGGCTATTAAGTTGAACACGACAAGGTGTTTCAGCCAACGGAATATCCCCCATCTCTTCCTCATCTGTTAAAACACTCCAGGCTCAGGCTGAGAATATTCTAGAAAATGCTGAGATGTTCCTAAAGATCTGCAGTGCCAGGACTCCACTTTCTAAACTAAGACCATCCTACAGATGGCTGAAATAAAACCAAGAATTTACCAACATAAGCCCCCAAAAACACAAATGAGGAAAACACACTTACATTTTGAAAGTGACTCGTTTTGTACGATTGTCCAGCCTTCGTCTGCAACCAGAATTATGGGCTGAATTCTCTTATTGTGACGATAATGAAATCTGTCTGGAATTTCTTCTTTAAAATATACTTTCATGTGACTGTTGCATTTTTTCAGTAAGTTGTACACGTCTGTCTTGTCTGCCAAGAAAAAAACCTGCATGTTAAACAGCTGAAAATTATGTCCTATTTACTGCAATGTTGCAAATCTGTCATTAAACCTAGAATCCATTTTTTTTTTCAAAAAATTATTTTTTAAAAGTCACATAGGAAAGGATTTTTTCAGTGGCCTTAATGAAATATCACGTGTATCGAGGTGGATTTCACAATTTGCTCTCATTTTAAGTCAGGCACCTCACAGCTGTGGTTTTGAACCTAAAATTCAGCTTACCCTCGGGGCTAGTGGGGCAGGAAGGCAAAATTCAAGCAGAGAAATCAAGAGAAAGAAATCACCCACCAAAGTAGTCAATATTCATTCCAAAGCAGTATTAGTTTTTGCGACTGTATAAATCACTTTGTTCATTCTAATTCCTTCTGTCTGGCCACAGTTATGGACACAGCAGTGTTATGACTTAAGACGCGGAGTAACTACGCCAAGATACAAAAATTCAATTTACAGCATGAAAAGTGAGGTTTCATTCATAGAAACAGAAATGGTAAAGCAATCAAAGATGGGTTTAAATTTTAACTTGGAAATTTAGACAGTGACTTTTTTACTCTGAATAAACACGAGGGTTTATTTTACACTCACTGTAATTACCACCATATAGACTAAGCAAGCAACAGGAGAGCAGCAATGCCAAGTACCTGCCTACTTTCTCACAAAGCTGTACCAGGTCCATCTCTACCACCCACAGCAATTCGACAAGAAACTCTCCTTGGCCCATTGACTACCAAAACAAAGTAACTTCTAAATAAACAAACATTCTTTAGCTTATTCATTAAATTACACCAAAGTTCTTCAAGATGAACTACACTGGTTTTGCAAAAGATTTGAACAGCCTACTATAGCGCGTACTTTTTAGTAGGAAGATAAAAAAAGATTTAATTCTCAGTGTATGACTTAAAAAACCCCTCAAAACGTACTCTGCCTTGGCAGCACTGCAGCAACTGGACTCTTGTCTATCAGAGTATAATTGTTGCGACCGATGCATTCATCCAGGACAATCAGTTTCTTTGCAGAACAGGAGGCCATTCCATGATCGCTTGTTATTATGATATTAACAGTGTTCCACAAACCAACTGCCTTCAGTTTATCAGTAAGGAAACCAATATGATTATCCACTACTTCTAATACTTTGCGCATGTTCTCAGTGTCCTCTGGTCCATACTTGTGCCCACTTGCATCTGGTTCTTCCCAGTATAAAGTAGCAAAACTGACTACTGGATTGGAGCTGTTCAGCCACGCCACAATCTTCTCCACTCTCTCCTCAAACGTTACTGAAAAGTTATACTTCATAAAGAACCGAGGGGTCGTATCGTTAATTCTTACATCGGTACCGGGCCACATTGCAGCAGCACTTACTCCATTTCCCTGTTTTTGGTTCGTTACCCAAATTGGAATTGCCTCATTCCACCAGAAGGGATCCGAATCATTGAACTGTGAAAACTTTTTCTTGGCATCGGCATCATACATGTCATTAGCTACGATGCCATGGCTTTCTTCATATAAACCTGTCACGATGGTGTAATGGTTTGGGAAAGTCTTGGTGATAAAAGAATTCGTAACTTGTTTTACAAGCACACCATCCGCAATGAACTCCTGAAGATGAGGAAGTGTATAGGTTTCCAAGTAATCAGCCCTGAAGCCATCAAAGGACACGAGGAGTAACCTGGATACTGAATCGCCAGTGGAGTGAGCGCAACAGGCAATTATTCCAGAAAAAAGTAATATTAACATCGAGTTCATTGTTGATACTTCGAAGTATTTCCAGCAGGTAATCAGATGCACCTGGAAAATTAAAAAAGATAAGGCATGTAACAAAATAGTTGTACTGGAACCAGTTTAACTAGCTATACATCACGTACATCTTTATAGAGGTTAACTGCAAAATAACCAGTCTAAACTACCACTGAAGTCACCAGTGTATTTCCCTACTGACTTCAGAAGTCTCTCATATATTGTCATAGTTTTTCATATATTAAAACAAATAAGCAATGAGATATTTTTTTCATCCCAGACTAAAGAAAAGGAAGAGTTGTTTTCTCTCTTTTAAGCAAGAATTCCATCCTTTGGTGTGTCTTATTACAATTCTACACTCCAAGACAGACGATCAGTATTTTTCCTCATGTTCAAGCACAGGCACCTGATCAACTCTGGCTCCACATTTAAGAGTCTCGTGCAGCTCTAAACCCTGCTTACACACCACTTTCAGGCCAGAAGTATTTTTTCTACTGTAATTATCATTTTTCTTTTTCATCCCACCTTCCTTCTTGCAGAGTTTCCACCCTCTGGAGCTGCTGGAAGACTTTTGAGCCTTTCAACATTCCTGTTTACTCATTGCTTACTCTCTATGTCAAACTGCAAGGGTTTCTATTTCTGTTTTTTTTCTAAGCTGTCGTACATCTCCCATGACAGCTTTTAAACCTGTTCTTTATGTATCATATTTCTCTTTCTAGAAAAAAAATTAAAAATCATTAGTAACCTTAGCTATGAGGCAAGTATTTCTCACCAAGGAATTCATGACTATTATGAATGCAAGGTATGATTTGTAAGATTCTCCACCCCCCCGCCTCCAAACTTATGTGTTACAGGTGCACTTTGTTCAACAAAGTCCAGAATTATGCTACAAGCCTTTGATAAAGAGGAAGCGAAGCTCCAGATTTCACAAAAGCTTCTGCGATGTTGTTAGACAGCGTATTTGCTTCTCCAGAATGAGAAGTAAGTTCTCCCCCAACTCCAGCAAATTTCTCCTTTATCTCACTTCTGCAAACGAGGATGATTCTAGGAGGAACAGCAGGTATTTTCCTAACTGTAGTGGGACCTTCAGGCCCTTCTCAACCCTTTTCCACCAAACCCTGTAAAGCTGTGAGCATATTATTTTAAAAGAAAAGGAAACTTTAATGTTAGCTAAAGCTTTAGCAGTGAGAGGAATTCAAAGCGTGGGAAATCATCCCCCACGCAAACCAACAGTTGACATTTCTGTAGAAGATACAACCGTTAGAAGAAAGGAAGGTCAAAACCAGCGTTAATCTATCTCCCAATACAGAGGACTTGCGAAACGCAAACCCTTTAAAGAAGGGGGAAAATACAGAAGACGTGAGGAAGGGAGCAGAGAAACGCCCGTTTCACATTGCCAGGTGCTTCAAAAAGCAGAACCAGAGCTTTCCCCAGCGCAGTAAAGACCTGCGGCCGCAATAACAGGTCTGAAACACTCCCGAGACACCAGGCGTGTTTTCACACCCCGTGGTACAGCTCCTGAGCCCCTCCACCGGCTCCCCAAGCTGCTCGGCTGGGTCAGGAAGGAGTTACGCCGCCCCCCCGGCCCTCAGGGCGACACGCCACCTTCTCCTCACAAACTTCGCCGCCGTTCGGGCCCGGCTCCCCCGGCGCCGGAGGGGAAACGCAGCGCCCGGAGCCCGCCGCGGCTCCCAGCTCCGCTGCTCGGCCGGGGGCGCTCCGGCAGCCGGCCCCCCCCCGCCCCCGACACCTTCTGCCCCTCACCTGAAAACCGCCGAGGCGCGGACACCCGC
>VXBO01015180.1:113821-151154 GCA_013400135.1 Rhinoptilus africanus
GAGCGGAGCTTAGCGCGGCTTGTGGGGAGCTAAGGTGAGGGGAAGCTGAGGGGAGCCATGGGGAATTGAGGGGAGGGGAGGGAGGGCTGTGGGGAGCCCAGGAGAGCCATGGGGTAGTGAAGGGAGCAGAGCTGGGGGGAGGTGAATTGAGGTGAGGGAGGGCTGTAGAGAGCCGAGCAGGGCTGAGGTGCAGGGGGTTGTAGGGAGCCATGTGGGGCTGAGAGGAGCAGGGCTGTGGGGAGCTGAGGAAAGCGGGTCTGAGGACATCTGTGGGAGGCAGCTCTCAGAAGCAGGGAGATGTGGTGGGTTGCAGAGGAGCAGAGCTTCTTACGAGAGCTGTTTTGGCCCCCTGGACTGGGATGCAGGTGGGTTGCCTCTGAGATGGGGCAGTGAGGCCTGCTGGTAAGACGTGAGAGCTCGCTTGGGGTACAGGCTGTTTGCTGGGGTGCTCTGCAGCTGCAGAAGGGCACTGTGGTGCGAGGCGAGGCTGTGACAGGGTGTGTTACTGGAACTTGTCCCGTGTTTCCCTAGGATGCCTGGAACCTGCCTCCTTTGCAGACGTTGCAGCAGACCCAGGCTGTGGCCTTCGCAGGGCAATGGTGGTCGTCAGCGTGATTACAAATCTCCTGTTCTCCGTGACTCCTGCTCTCTTTCGGCCACCTGGCTCTGAAAGTTGACTGTTTGTGTTCTTTCCTACAAACGACCTTTTTGTGCTCTCTTGCGACAAAGCTGGTTTACCCTAAAACTTAAAATATTTGCTCAAAATTGTATGTGTTGTTGAATGTAAGTACTCTGAATGGCAGTGCTTCTTTTAGAGAAGCAGTGTGTGGTATGATGGGTTGAGTTCTGGTGTCGGTCCTGGTGTAGGTTTGCTTCGTTTTCCTTTTTATTACAGGAAGAGATTAGTAATTCTGCAAAACCTGTTAAGTTACTGGTGCTGAATAACAATGAAATCAGCTCTATATAAATAGAGAAAATACGTGTCCTTTAATAGCACAGAGCAGAAAGCATCACTCCACTTTAAATTTCATCATAAAAGCTGAGAAAAAGCCATGTCTATAGCTTCATGATTGATTTAAGCAGAGGATATAATTTCATTCTGTGTATCCAGGTAGCATGTTTATTCTGAATGCTGCATAGATTTGAGCTTGGTTTTTTCCAATGCCTTTCATGGATGTATGAGTTTGGCAGGTTGTGCTACCTCTGCGTGCCAACTGTGGAGTGCCTCTAAAGATGTGGCACAGTAGACTGAGCAAAGTGACACGCCTCTGATTCACCTTGATTTATGGAATGTAGCAGGTGTGGCAAAGCAAAGGGTTGTAAAAGAGGAAAGAAAAACTCCAGGTAAAATTCTAGATAAGACTTCTTGCCGCTATTGACATGTTATATGTCAACTTCAAGTCAAGATCTATTTGTCGTCTTTTCTTTTTTTCTCTCTTTTCTTTTTTTTCTTTTCAGCTTTGTAAACGTGCACATGACAGTTGATAATGTGGAGGGAGGAAGTGTTCTTTATGAATGACTTTATTATATTTCCTTCAAAATATTTATTACACAGAGTGAATTAGAGGTCAAATGGAATGCCTAACAGGTGCGATCTTTTAGCTAATTTCATCAAATTAGGATTCGTGTCTTGTTACAAACTTTATGCAGAGATACAGGCGTATTCTACGCGTTAAGGCTCTTTTGCTAACCTAGTTTGGCAACATACTTAACTCTGCAGTCCGAAAAGGTGTGAGTAAGCTCTTGTTTACCATTACCCATGTCCTTTGAAGCCTATTTGCTGTATTCACTTATTCATGAGCCCAGCCTAATATGATGTGTCTAATTTGAAAGTCATAAAGGCAGCATACCATACCAACTCTGGACTTTGAACTGGGCTAGCTGACATGTATCACGTATTTAGTACAGCTCTTGGTTCCATTTATAGTGTATGCCTACAAGAAATGGGTGAGTTATAGGTACGCTTACATTAAGAGAAGCAAAACTGGGAACTACCAAAATACTTGCTTTTCATCACCTTAATCTCTCTGCGTTGTATTTCACCCCACAGTTGTCTGTATAAACTGCAGTTCTTCTAAGCATTAGACCATACTACGCCCTGCCAGAAGCTGTATGGATTTACTGCTGTAGTAGAAGTGAGCATTTGCAGCTCAAAACCCATGACACACGTTTGTTTGTATCAGTGGAATTCAGTGAATGACAGGAAGTAAAGGGTAGGCAACTTCAAAATATTCTTGCTGTTTGGCTACGTTTAATAAAACGCTTGATTTCTAGGTGGGAAGCTGTACCCTCCTGTTGGCAGTGTTGTCGAGGGGAAGCAGCTCCTTATTTATTCGGATGAAAACTAGAAGTTGCATGTGAATAGTTGGGATACTTGTCTTAAGTACTTGCTTGAGGAAAAGCAGGGCATTTTCATTACTTAGAATTTAAATAACTGAATACTGAAAGAGAAACATTTTCCTGTATTTTTACAATTTCTTTTCCTCAATTTTATCCACGTGACAGAGAGATTCTTTTTTTATTCTGTCTTTTTACTGTGTTTTGATGCATTTTTTTATAGATAAGATGAAAAATAGGAAGACTTTTCATAAAACTGTAGAAGGGCTAGGTGACTAACAGCTGTTAAACTGTATTAGACTTCCAGCTTTTAGTGCCCATTTAATCTGAAGAAGAGGTTGTATATGGAGGCTATAAACAAAACAGGGCTTTTAACAGTGATGTTTCCAAACTGCCTGTGGAATGATATCCTTAAGGCTGCATGACGGGGTGGTACAGACTGGTGTGGTGTCTCTGCCGTCTCTATTTCGGTTACTACAGCCTCCGCTGTAAACAAGCTTGAAGCCGGGTTGCTGGGCTTTCTAAGGGTGCTTAGTTTCAGAGGCAAACAAGGATGTTGAAAAGATGCCAGACTTTAAAGGCAAACAAAAATGTTTTCCTTGGAGCAGTTGGGCAAATAAAAAGTCAATATTTTTTAAGCTGTCAGATATTCTAATGGAGTTTCCAACCATGGAGTTGGGGAGCAAACCAAACAAAATTTTATAAAAGGAAGTGGAAGACCACAAATAAAAGGGCTTTGAAACATCCAAATCAGGAATAATTGTTTAGGCCCTGCAGCAAGTAAAGCAGGTTTTCAAATGTCTGTTGACAATGATTACCGGTATTTTTAACAACTAAAAGCTGTTGATAACATGACAGTTGAGTGTCCTGTGCAAAATAATTTTCTGTTGTTTGTCTAGTTCCCAGTGGAGAAGTGTCTGTCCTATGCAGAGTCAAATTTACTGGTGTGTTGGCTTTAAATATGCCCTTTATCCAGTCAGTAGCAAAGCAACAGCTGGGTGAAGGTGAATCTCCATTATTACCGTGGAATTCTGAATTCACGATCCAGCCCCTCCAGACTGCAGAACCCAGGTCAGTGTAAGCTCAGTAACAAATGGATTTCTGGAGGCACTGACACTTTTATGAAGTGATGGGATGATAAAAGTCCTCCACCAAACTACTGTCTTCTGAAATGGTTTTTCCGTGTGGTTTTCCTTACTGCATCTTAAATGGAATACCGAAACTGCTATAGCTGCGCATGTCAACCGTTAAGATGAAACTGAGCTGAAGCATATGTTTCAGAACATGAACTAACTCCATGTGCACATAATAATAATAATAATAATAATGCAGATAAAATCATGAGCATCCCTCTGCAACTTCTTGTCCTTCATAAGGTAGCACTTCACAGCAGCATGGTTCCAGGGTTCTTCTTGGGGGTGTTCAAAGGGCACCGTTCAAAGGGCACCATCCAAAGGCTGGAGCAAAAAACAGGGCCCTACTGAACAGTCTCATTCCTCCTTCTCACCAAATCATTCCCATTTGGAAAAATTGTGGTGAACTGCAGATGCTCGTACCTCTAAAAAGTGCTATTCCTGTTCCTATTACGCAGGTCTGTGAGTGTTAATGGCTGTAGGAATAACTGGGAAGAGGAACCTGAGTGTTTCATTCTTGTGGAGAGCACAGAGCCAAAATAGAAAAGTACACTACACGGAGACTTCCTAAGAGATCTGAATGTGGGATAAAGGTCTTCCTCGTGTTGTTTAGTGCAAGATCGGTGGTGAATAGAGCACTACTGTTAATGAGCTGTGAAGAGATGAGGCGCTGATAACCATGTCGGTAAAGGCTGAGGCTGGAAACAACGCAAGAAAGTTTGTTTGCAGTTGATTTCATCCAGGTATTTAGTGCATTCAGGGGTGAAAACAGCAGTATGATTTTATCTGAACACCCCTGTAATATGTCTGTAAACCATCAACAGTCTTCTTCCCAGAGCCCACAGTGTCGTTTCGATAATGTTGCATGTTGCAAAGTTTTGGAAATGTTTGAGCTTTACAAAGGAAAAAAAAAAATTTGTAAAACCAACACCCTGAATGGCCAGGAACGTTCATGATTTTTGCATTGAGTGCTCTTAAGTGCAAACAAAGGGTCTGAGTCTATGGGATGCTAAGATCCCTCAGTTTCTACTGACATAATAAATGTTTAACAGCATTCAGTTCCAGGTTCAGCTGTTTCCAAGAACTCCGAGTGTTTTGTTTTAACTATTCAATTTTGCATCTCTTATGGCTGGAAAAAGGTACTGTAGAACAAGCACCTGAAGGACCTCAGTTTGCTTAGATTATGAAGAAAGATTTACAGGCTCTTTGCTTAAAGTGTGCTAGTGTCTTCATGGAGAACAAATAAAACTGAAGGACTCTTTAATTAATTAAAGCACTAAAATCATAACAGTAACCAACTGGAAATGATCTCCTGAGAAATTCCAATAGAAACAGATTGCTATTTCTAAACAGGGCTTTTAACTACTGAAGCTACTTGTGGCACTGATGGAGGAGTTGAAGTTTCCAATACCTGTGGAATGTCTGGAAGACATGCAAATTACTAGCGTTAATAAAGGGGTACCAAAGTAAAAGTCTTATTGTATTGGGAATATGAATGAAATAGTGTAATGTGGCTTTTTGCCTTTAATTATTAATTTCTGAGAAGATGCGAGGTATGCCATTTAGGTTTCTGACATTCTTGTTACTCTTCCTTCTTTCCACCTTTCCCCTCTGCTCTGGAGGTGAGGGAAAACTGACTCTAGTAATGCAGGAATTTCTTTACCAGCCAGTCTTCTGCTTGACATTTTAAAGTAGGGCAAGCTGGAGGTGCTGATTTCTGTTAGGGCTACAGGGTGAACAGATACAATTTCAGCAGCAGCTTCAGTGGTCTGATTTTAACATGCTGTTCAAAGCGTTTCAGGGCCCTTGCTGTATTTGCAGTCATTCAGATAAAATCAAGATGATCTAAGCAAACACCTTAATTACCAATAAATGTCTGTGTGTGTGTGTGGGCTACTGATCTGAGCTCTGTGTATCTCTGTAGAGTAAACCAGGTAATTATCTAGTTTCCTAGTGTGAGTTTTGATGCCCATTTGTAGGCTTCTAAATGTAGGTGTATTCCAAACTTCCTGTCTAAAAATACGCCTATTTTAGGGAGCTTGGCTGAATGAGTTTTGCAGTAATAAAGGCCATACCCAGAATATACTTGTCTCCTTCTGACATAATTCTTTCCACCTCTTTTTATCACATACTCTGAGATGCCTATCGCTGTCCCTTGGGCTGTAGAAAGAATCAGTGATGATCTTAATTTAAGTGCTGAGTGATAGACAGCTAAACTGAATATAAACAAAATTTCTAAAAACGAGACCTGAGAGATCTTGCTGGTTGGCTGTAACTTGTCTTATGTGTGCTGACTGGAGTTATGGTCCTGTTACTTCTGCTATTTCTTGCTTTAAAAACAATAAGGTTAGGTTAAAAATGGAAATTCAGTCATGAAGTAAAAAATAAAGCTTGAGAACGAGTTCTGTTGCTCCCATTCTTTGTCTTTATATGAATTTTGCTGCTTATGGTTTATGTGGTTATTTGTATTTCTGCAAAGCAAGTAACCAGTGTTACCGGATGGCTCACGTGGGTGCGGGTGCTGCATGCAATGGTTAATGACACAACTTGAATTACAGAACTAACGGCGGAAAGTATTGCTATTATTAACTACCACATTAATTCAACACCTTCTGGATTTGGGAATAGAGAAATTTAGGGAATGGATGAAGTGGGTGGTCTCTCTTTTTTGTAATCTTCAATTCTTGTGGCTGTGGGGCTGGGACTGTTACACAGAGGGCTTCATTTTCCAATGGAGAATGGAGCGCAAAGTGCTGCCGAGACCTTTTTTTGCTCTCCTGCCTCGTACAACCTCCTTTCTCTCACTTCTCTGCAGTAGAGAAATCCCATATCATGGAATCATAGAATCATAGAATCGGTGAGGTTGGAAGGGACCTTTAAGATCATCAAGTACAACCATTAACCTGCCCTGACAAAAACCACTTCTAAACCATGTCCCTCAGTACCACATCGACCCTTTTCTGAAACACCTCCAGGGATGGGGAATCCACCACCTCCCTGGGCAGCCTGTTCCAATGTTTAATAACCCTTTCAGTGAAAAAATGTTCCCTGATATCCAATCTAAACCTGCCCTGACATAACTTGAACCCGTTTCCTCTTGTCCTGTCCCTTGTCCCCAGGGAGAAGAGCTCAGCCCCCATCTCTCTACCCCCTCCTTTCATGTAGTTGTAGAGGGTGATTTCACCGGGGGGATGTGCACACAGTTGCTCTGCCCTGGTCCTTTGCTGGAGCAGAGCATTTTTGGCTGGGGAATAAGGAGGGAGCAGCACAGGACACAGCGGAGCAGGCCAGGACACTGCTGTCCTATGTCACAATGTGGACGCCTCAGTTTTCATCTGTTTACCACATAACTTCTGAATTGTGGCACAAAAATTGTTTCTGCCTTCCCTGAAGATGAAATGTAAGGGTTGTAAACCAGCGCTGGGTTCATATAACGTGATTTGAAATGTACCCGACTTTCACCTGGATAATTCTTAAGTGTGGTCAGGGTTACTCTGGGGCTTTTATCATTCTGTCACAAGAGTGAACGGTACTTTTCTTTGCTCTTGGAGGATGGCAGAGGAAAGGAGAACTTGGGTAACTCACATTTCCGACTAATGTAATCCACATGAATCCACATGTTCGTTTAATTTTAAATAATACTCATGCATTATATTCTTATTCCTTATCTTACCTGTGATATTTTATAACCTCCAGCAGGTGCTGCTGTACCCTGCTAATGTCTTCATGGAGGGGAAAAAAAAAAACCCAACAGATTTAATATTATGCAACTGGACTTCGCTCTTTGTTTTGCATCATGAATGTGCCTGTGTGCTCTTCTCTTCCTCAAGTTATTTGCCAGCAGAGGGACTAAGGAGGGAATTTTTACAACCCCAGCGTATTTAATCCTGCAAGTGCACTTTGTAAGAAGGGGTTGAAGATCAGTGGGAGTGGGCCATGCTCAGAGCAAGTTGAACAGATGCAGGTAGGAATACATTTGTATTCCTACAAAATGTGAAGAGTCACAGAATCACAGAATGGCAGGGGTTGGCAGGGCCCTCTGGAGATCATCTAGTCCCACCCCCTGCCAGAGCAGGGTCACCCAGAGCAGGGGGCACAGGAACGCGTCCAGGCGGATTTGAATGTCTCCAGAGACGGAGACTCCACCACCTCCCTGGGCAGCCTGGGCCAGGGCTCTGCCACCCTCAAGGGAAAGAAGTTCCTCCTCATGTTTAGGTGGAACTTCCTGTGCTCAAGTTTGTGCCCATTCCCTCTTGTCCTGTCCCTGGGCACCACTGAAAAGAGCCTGGCCCCATCCTCCTGACACCCACCCTGTCAGTATTTATAAGCATCGATAAGGTCCCCCCTCAGCCGTCTTTTTCCAGACTGCAGAGACCCAATTCCCTCAGCCTTTCTTCATAAGAGAGGTGTTCTAGTCCTCTAATCAAGCAAGATTAAGAAATGCAAGTGTTTTCCTAAAAGTAAAAAATATTCATTAAAAAAACAGAGTTACAAAAATTTCTAGTTGGCTCATTGGTTTTCCCAAGTTCCTTGATCTTTAGTAATTTAAGGTCATGGTTTTAAATCGATCTTATCGTTAGCCTAATAGCTTGTCTTGAATGCTAGAAGATTGCAATACAGATTACACAGCACATGCTTCAGAATGTCTTATTTAGGATTTCCATGTGAAGAATTGTGGCCGAGTTCCATCCAGAAAATGTAAAGAGATGTGCTTCGTTCTATTTGCTGATGGACCGCTTGTGCCAGGCAGGATTTTTTTGTGGGTAATAATAGCTGAAATTATTGATCAATATGGTTTAGATATCCTTGAAGTCCTTGAGTTGCATCAGGCCAGAAACGCACTCATGAGCTAAGAGATCTCATTGATCTCTGATACTCACCTGCGTCTTTGTGCTGTATTGCAGGCTCCCTGTGGGAATTGAAATTATGCTGTGGTGTTTTTCCTTCCTGTTACAGTGACTAAACCTGGTTGTGACTATGATTTTGGCACTTCTGGGGTTATCTAGGAACCTTAGAAGGTGAATCCAAGTTTCATAAGCTGAATTATTGGTTTGCTTTTGATATTTAACTTTATTAGTAGTCTGAAATGTTCAATATAAGAATAATGACAGTAAACTACAATCATAAGTCTCAGGCAGGCAGCACCTGCTACTCTCCCATGTGAAACATCATGTGAATCTTTCTCTCTAACCTTTCGTCTGTGTTTCTTTTAGAAACCCAACCTGGCTGTGGCAGTTAACTCTTGGGGGGCTACAAGGATGGGTCAGGAGGAAAACACTTCCTTTTTTTCTTTTAGCTCAAACCCAAAAGCTTAGATAGAATTAGATTGCAAGAATTCCGGTAATAACCTACACAATCCAGATGCAGTAAACGTAGATAAAAAGTCTTTAGTCAGTAAGGTCTGAAGTTCTCATAACTTTGATAAATTCAGATTTTGATCTTTAATGAGCTTCAGCTCCGTTGATTTCAGATGCTCCGGAGTGTCGCTCTGTATTAAAGAGGGCAGTTCATTTTATGCTAATGCTGGAAGCCTTAATCTGCTTTAGATTCTGCGGGGTTTTGTGTTTGTCTCCATTTTTTTAGAGAAAAGGAACTGTATAGACAAGGTGGCTAACTAGAATGCTGAAGTCAAGGGGCATTAACCCAAATTTGGAAACTTGGGTCTATGTTTTATGACATGGAGATACATAACCTCAATGTGATTGTAGGTAATTGATATATTAAGTATATGTAACAATAGTTAATGCTTATTCAGTGATTTCTTTTTTTAGACTCCAAGGCAGCTCACAAGACTTTTTACAGTTTTGGCCCTAGTTTATAGATGAGGGGATGAAGTTGCTAAACGTGAAGTGACTTTCTCCTAAAGAATGTTTCCCTGTCAACATCTCACTTTAACTGTAGTCTTTTAAGGTACCTGAAGGCAGGCAAAACTCACCAGCCAGCATTGGCAAAACTGGGAAGAGTTCAAGTCTGATGCCTTTTTCTTGTGGATATACCACTTTGTAATATTTTTTGTTACTTTTTTAATGAACTATCATCCTTTGTTGATGATCTTGTAAGTATCCACTGAAACATTGCTAATGGCTTGTATTGTTGAGGCAGTTTTGCTTTCCTTTTCCTTGAAGCTAGGCTTTTGTGTGTTGAAAATATGAGTAAATGGGTGAAGTCTGCAATTCTACCTCTTTACACAAAATGTACGTAAGATTTCCAGGAAAACTATTTTTTGCCTCCTAGGAAAGAATGCGTATTTTTTACCTCAGCTTTCTGATAGGTGCTTTGTCTGGTTTTCACTGTACTTGGCCAGGATATATCTGGAAGAACAAAAAGTGGTTACAACTCCTAAGATATCGTTACGAGCAGTCAGATTGACAAAGGGGTTAAAAGTGAGACAGCCCTATCTTTTACTTCAGTGGAAGTGTAGTTAGTGATTTAAAGCTCTCAGTAAATGATTGTTGGAGACCTGCCATGGGTAGCAGAGCATTCAGAAAGCATACCACAGACTCTGCTTCCTCCTAAAGAGTGTTTGCCTGTCAACATCTCACTTTAATTGTCGTCTTTCAAGGTACCAGAAGGCAGGCAAAACTCACCAGCCAGCATTCATGGAAGATCAGGTCTTTACCAATGCTTATCAAAATGTTAATGACACCGCTGGGTATGAGATTACAGACTTTGAGGAAGACAAAGGGGATAATCTTTCTTATCCTGTCCATGAAGATCCAGCATCTCCTTCTTCCATCACTACTACCCCAGAGAGCATGGATAGTAGTCAGGAGAGCTCAGAAGACAGCCGGAGGAATTCTGTGGCCTCTCAGCATGGGGCTGACGGGGAGGATGGTTCTTCTTTATCTCACCATGGTGCTGAAGAAGACCACCCATACCAGGAGATGGATCCGATAAGCCCAGCTCTGGAAGATAAACACATAGAGGGCATGATGTTTGAGAGCAACATGCATTTTCCTCCAGATATCCAATTGCGTCGGAGCCAGAGCATTTCTTCCAACTCTTCAGCTTCCCTCAAGTTCCCACCTAACAATAACTTTGGAGAAACTGACAACTTTCCGGAAGATTATGAGATTTTCATGTTTGTAAAGGTAAGAGCTTTGGTGCTCCTCAGAATGCAGTGGTTTTAAACCCCAAACCAATGTATGTGTCCTCCAAATCAGTAAAATACAGCTCCCTACTGCTTCATTCCCACCTCTGCTGCCTGTGTGCGGCAGGGGGCCAATCCATTCACATACCTGTTACATCCTAAGGCGCAGAAAGAGAAGAGTTGTGTTGTGTGGAGATGCCTGGGATTTCTTCGCTTCAAGTGGAAGGATGAGTATGGTGAAAGTATTCTGATTTTGCTGCAATTCATATATTCTGTGAATCTCCCTGCTGTTACAGCCAGACTGCTACTCCTTCAACTGGTTTAGTTAAGCTAGTTCAGCTATCCCTGCATTTCACTAGTGATAGTTATTAATGCTATGAAGAAAACTAAATATATATTTTAAATAACGGCAATCAATTTTCCACAAGTGCTCATCCCTGAAAGAGGTGTTTCTTTTATTTCTTTCGATTTTTCGATTAACGTTTTTCTGTGACAGATTCTGTGACAGTATTTTCCATTGATTTTAAGTTAGTTATAAATTACGGAGGGGACTTTCACGTTTTCACTAACCTTATGAAGTATTACTTAAATTTCTGAACCATAAACACCTGTGTTCTTAAATAAACACTATACTTCCCTTCATGAAAGCTCCTGTATTCAACCATTCTCAATATTTATTAGGCTGTAACACAGACCTGACAGTTCCTCCTTTTTAACCACATAAGGAATACATTTTTAAGCTCTTGTTTCCCTTGAATAGGACCATACACCATGAGTGTAATACTCTGTTATTTCTACAGAAGTCTTGGGAAGTTTTTCACCTTTCGACATAAATAAGGTTATCAGAGTCTGTTCCTTGGTTCCCCAGGTGCTCTGAAAGCAGGAAGAGAGATTTTGTTACCACACATAGTGAGAAGTGCTTTCACTGATGTCTGTATTTCGTTAATTTAGTTTATTTGAGCAAGAATACACTATAGCCTTTGCATTGGTGTGAGGCGCTGATTATCTTGTATGAGCTAGGGGAGGTCAAATGGCTTGGCGGGGTCTTCTAGTACTTCATTTGGTTTCTGTTGTAAGTCTTGAAAAATTGAATTAGTTAAAAAATTATCCTACATTTATTTGTAGGATAAAGGAGAGCACTTCCGTAAAGGATCAACATAATCTTGAGATTCTTTTGAACGCATTAAGAGACTTACGATTTAAATATTTTTCCCTTGTTTCATGTCTTCCCGTAGGTGAAAAGTTGATGTTATTCCTCTTCGTGTCTCCTTTCTCTATGTGACACCCCTTTGGTAATTTTTACATAAATGCAGATAATTTAAATTATTGATAAATGAAAAAAAACCAAACAAACTGGAAATGGCTATCAAGTTACTTAGTCTTATTCTGCATAAGACAAACCATAAAACTTCACCTATTTCTCTTGAATTTCAGTATAACTGCAGCTGCTCTTGTAAAAAGGCGTGTATCCTCCAGGAAAGGGAGTATCTACTGATTGCGGGGTCGTGAACTGTTCTGGGTCCCCCCACCCACAAGGGGGTTTAGCCACTGATTTCTGTAGAAGTGGCTTATGAGAGCCATGTGTGAGAGCCCTTGGCCTTTTTCTTATCTTCATAGGAGTTACACTGTATGACTCTTTGAAGCGCCGTCTCTCCTATTTCTGTGACTGGATAGTGGTCATTGCTAAAAATATGTTAATTATCTGGACAAAGTAAGATCTGTGGTGTTGTTTCCAGTTCGTATCTCTGCTTGTAGTTCTGCATAGATGTTTCAAAAGTTGCAGCAATTGAGTATATTTTGTTTGTTCACGACCTCATGGTTTTAGCAACGTGAGTGTTGTATTTTTGCTTTAAAATCATCTCTCTCCATTCCTTATTGGTTCACTTTCCTCGTGTTTCAAAATAATGCTGTCCTCTCTTTCTGTGCATGAAAAAAGATGCTCCCATTCAAGCAGAGATGATGGCGTTAATTTGAATTTCTGAAAAGTGAGAAGAGAGGCATTTTGAAAAGGACTGTCATGGAGAAGGACTGTTCCTTGTTTTTGTGCAGAGTATCCAAGTATCCCATAAAGGGGCTTATCAGCTACAGAGAAGCACAAACTTTGGACTCTATTCACTTGCCAAAACGTAAGTGCCTACTGCCTTTGAGATGTCCTTGAGCCCCAGGACATCCCTACCTGGCTGGAAGATGAGAGGTGAGGCTTCAGGTGATCCTCCTCCATGCTGAGATCCTCCTCCAGCAGGAGCTGGAGGTCTGATGGGCCGGGCACTGGATCTTTCTTTGTGGGTGGCTGAACTGAACTCCTATGACAGCGTTTTATTCCTTGAGAAATTGATGACATTTCATTTTGGGGTGGTTTTTTTTTTTTTTTTTCTTTCTTTCTGGCATTGAGGTAATAAAGCACTAACTCCATGAAGTGCAGAGCCAGCTTTCCTATCTTTAATTATAGAGATAGCAAAAGTCAGACTATAAAATGGAAGGTCATAGAGTAATATATAACAAGAATTGTGAAATACCTGAGGACTATCGCACACAGGAACCAGATGTCTCAGTTATGTCGATGGCTATTATTCATAGACGGTTCCCTTCTCGAATGGTCTCTAGTCCACCCAAGGCCAGAGTTGCTGTGAAATTGGCTTCATCGTCTGGATTTGCTCTTTTCCGCGGACGTTAACAGTGACAGACCTTTTGCTGTGGGACAGCAGTGGTAATGACAATCCTGCCACTGTTTGTTCCTGCTTTTGTTTGTAGCAGTAATAAATCTCTGTGAGTGGCTGGAAACACGAGTGTCAGACAGAGGTCGCTGCTGACTGAAACCCAGAGGAAGTGAGAAGATTAAATGGTATCTAATTTACAGTCTAGCTGGTTTAGCTGCAGTGCACGGCCTAGAACAGAAATTTAACTTCATCAAAATACTCTTAAATGGTGTTGCATTAGGACCACAGTTTCAGTAAGACTGGATAATCTTTTTTGTAGTCCGTTCTGTGTTATCACACATCAAAGAAATGTTTAAATCACATTAACTCCCTTTTCACTGATTATCAGTACTTGGTAAAATAAGTCATCATCGCTGGACTATTTCACAATGTGCCATAAGGTAAAAAATTTTGGCTTTCATCAAGGAATTCCCTGTACCTTTAATAGCAGAATATAACATGTACCAACATGGAGATGTTGAGTGAATTTAACATGTCCAGGCTTGTCACAGCCACATTAATGCCCTTTCAATCACCTTGTAATTTCTTCAAACAAAAGGCTTTGAAATTAGAACAGAAATACGCCTGGCGTACAGGCTGTTTCCCTGAGTGCATGGGACAGCTTGATCTAATTGTAGCTGTTTCTCAGAGGCCCGACCTTTTCACTTCTCTGCCGTATTTCGCTGTGTAGCAGTGAGTTTGTTCTGAAGGGTGAGTTTCTTTTTAAACTAATCGAGTTTATAATTTAAACGTTTTGTTTTCCTGAAGCTTGAGTTGTTATTTAAAGAGTAATCCCTGTATGTTCTTTTCAGAAAAAAATTATTGCCCTTCCGGTTTATTGATGACCCGAGAGATTATACCCTCTCTGTACTCATTTATGCCATAGGAACACAATTCCCGAAAGAAGGAAGGTAATCCATTACCCCAAGCAATAAACACCTCGTGTTATGCAAACAATGCAAATTTAACACGTTGGTTTAGCATGATGCACGTACATGTTGGATCACTGCACTTGTGCAACAGAGTTATGGGTGCTGGAAGTCACCTCTGGAGATCATCTAGTCCAACTCCTTACCCAGAGCAGGATCACCTAGAACAGGTTGCTCAGGGCCGTGTCTGGTCAGATTTTGAATATTTCCAAAGATGAAGAATTCACAGCTTCTCTGTTCAACCATTCCAGTGTCCTACACTCATGGAGAAAATGCAAATTCATATGTTAAAATCAAAATTTGTGTATCTCAGCTTGTGCCTGTTGCATTCTGTCCTTTCACTGGATACCAATGCTTATATTTAAGAATGCTGTTTTAAGAAAGATACTGCTTTTAATTTATCTGTACGTGAGAACTTAAACTTTTAAATGCTTCCATTAGGATTATGGCATCCTTTAGTAAAATTTCTTTAAGTCAGTGGCTGGGAAACAACAGACTTAAAGTCTTTTTTTCTGACTTAAAGTCTGTTTTTTCTGCAAGACGCTTCCCACTCCCTCAATTCCGAGTCAGGAAGGTCTGAGGGCTCTAACTTGATGGCCCAACCCTGTGACTTGTGAAGTTAAGCTGAACTGTCATGAATGACAGACCACGTTCCTAACAGGGACAGTGAGATTAATCACTTGTATCACTGCAAAAATCATTAGTTTTCCGGTTGCTTTAGAGGGCACATTGGCATCTGTTGAGAAAGTTTTGTTTAAAAATGTGTATTAATGGTTTAGAACGTGAAGTTACAGGACATAGCTATTTTTTAGCGTGTATTATTTGAAAAGAACAGAACCAAATTGTAATGTAACCACATGGATGCCCAGTCTTAAGTTAGTGGTTATGCTGGTACTTTGCTGAGCAGAACTGAGCATTTTGTAGAAGCAGATGAAACGTGAAAGAGTACCCAGCACAGATGAACGTTTGTAGCTCTGAGTAGGAACTCCTGCAGGGGGTTTCAAAGAAAGAGATGGATATCCACATTAATGAGAATATCAGCTTTTCAAGTTTTCAACCACTTCTTACAGCAGTCATAGTCTACAGAGTAGAACGACTGTACTCGCAATTTTTGGTGGTAGATACTTGCAAGCATAACTGGGTGTCCAGATACCTTTTAATGGACTCCAATACAGTGCATAAGGCTGGTGTTAAACCCTATCTTTTCCACCGAGGTTTGCAGGTAATAAAGAGTTCTGGCTGAAGCCAGGTGGCAGCTGTAACTCTCTATATGTACATAAAATTATAGCAATTTGGCTTTTTATGACATTTTAGCTTTTAAAAATATTTTTTATAATAAATCTAAGGGAAGTAAGCAAACGTTATTTTGGTCTTATGAATAAGCTTAGAAAAAGGTTAAATGATTCATAATCCACCTTTTAAATAGTGTTAACTGAGCAACTTGAGCAAAGAAAATATCCAAGAACTATTTTCAGATTTCTCCAACCATGGCAGATTTACAGACCAAGATGCAACACGTTGAAGTTAACATATGCACGTCAAGGAATGACTAATGGTCATCATAAAGTATCCTAACGTGATTCTTTTTGATAATTTAAATATAATTAATGGATGTTTTTCACTGCAAATAGTCTTACTTAAGTTAGTTTACAAGTACAATGACTTATAGAAAGACAAGTCTGGAATACCACGTGATAAGATGTGTCCTCCTGCTCTCAGTCTTATCTGGACTATCTCTAACAGATGCTTTTTGAAAACATTCAGTGATGCAGATTCAGCACTGCTACCTATTTGTCTCTGACAATGCTTAATTATTTTCCTGAGACAAATATTTTTCTTTATTAAAATTCCATTGCTCTGAATTATGCTATTTTTCTTTTTGATAAATAGGTCCTTTGTGTATTAGAAGACAGATGTCAAATTTCCTTCAGTCTTTGCTTTCCTAGACTAAAGAGCTTCAGTTCTTTCAGCCCGTCTTCAAGCTTGAGTCGTCATTTCTAAACTTTGAGTGGTTTGGTGTCTTGTGGGTTTGTTGGTTTTTTTTTACCTTTTCCAGTCTCTCTCCAGTTAATTTCTAGATTTCTGAAGCTCCAGCTTTCATGTACAAGTAGTGTATTTCGCAGAATACTCTAGTTGGAGGTCAGTGATGAGCGGTGTTCCCCAGGGGTCAGTACTGGGCCCAGTCCTCTTCAAAATATTCATCAACGACCTGGATGAGGGGATGGAGTGCACCCTCAGCAAGTTTGCTGACGACACAAAGCTGGGAGGGGTGGCTGACACCCCGGAAGGCTGTGCCGCCATCCAGAGAGACCTGGACAGGCTGGAGAGCTGGGCAGAGAGGAACCTCATGAAATTCAATAAGGGCAAGTGTAGGGTGCTGCACCTGGGGAGGAATAACCCCCTGCACCAGGACAGGTTGGGGGCTNAGCCCTGGCACAGGCTGCCCAGGGAGGTGGTGGAGTCTCCGTCTCTGGAGACATTCAAACCCGCCTGGAGGCGTTCCTGTGCCCCCTGCTCTGGGTGACCCTGCTCTGGCAGGGGGTTGGACTGGATGATCTCCAGAGGGCCCTTCCAACCCTATGATTCTATGAATACTAAGTAGCAGAATATTAAGAATTGCTACAGCAAGTGCCTCTTTAGTTCATCACCTGTCCAACTCTCTAGTCGGGACGCTTTACCTGCTGCATTTTAGCATATTTGTGTATCCTTTAACATTTTGTTTAGGATTGCAAAGTTCATCTTCTAGCCCTGGTATTTTCCCAATAAATGGTTCTGTGACGGTCTGAACCGTTCATTACCCACCTGTTTGCGAGCAGCTGTAATGCAGCTCTGTTGCAGTTTGTGCCTGCCGTTGGACTTCAGGTTCATTAGGTTTCTCTGAGTGAGGTGGTCAGACTCTGATCACCCCTCACTGAAAACAGTGTGGTTTGGACGTCAGAGAATTCCTCTGATACAAATCCCATGTGGAGCATGCTATAACCAGTGCTTTTGCTCTGCTAACTCAGAAAATAGAGATACAGCTGTAATATCTCCGCACCACAGTATGCAGACGCAACATGACTTTATGTCCACTTCCTGCACCCTGTTATCCATAGAAGACTGGTAATCTCTTAAATCTTAGCATATGAACTTAGGAGCTATGCAGCCCTTATTTCTGAGGAGGAAAACTGTGTTGTGGGTCTCTTCGTAGCTTGATTTATGCTTATCTGAATTACTCTGTGTGCTTGTGTGAAAAGATTAGCGAATGGCAGTTCTCTTGCAGATAACATCCAGTTCCCCGACTATCAGTCATGAGCAGAGCATGTGCTTTAGCAGCAGGCCATAAACAGTTTGCTTAATCTTTTGGATACAAAGGGTAAAAGGTCTTGCTTCTGACCTCTGCTGAGTCTGTGCCTTGCTCGTGCACCTTTTCTGCCTCCGGAAAGGTGCGTGAATCAATTTTCAGCTGACACTCCTGTGCCACCTTCGGCTTGGGGCTCCAGCAGCGACTGTGGCTGGGTATAGCGCAGTAGCGTAGCAACAGCTTCAAAATACGGACCCGTATTGTCTAGGAAATTGTTACTGCGCAGTGATTGCAGCAATAGCAAATACAATGTAAATATGTAGGTCATACTGAGGGAAAATTAAGATGGAATTTATTGACTCGTTTCTTTTCCTTACAATTTTCTTTTTGTGACTCCCTCTTTGATGTTTTGAAAATAAGACTGTTCTCCTAGCCTGGTTTGTTGTTTTCTTTTGAAACATCTCAGTTCCTTTTGTTACATTTTAAGAGAGGAAGATGTATGGATTTGTGGATTGATGACTTTTTTGCTGTCCCTGACGACATATCTGTGTAGCAGTACTGTCAGCCCTTAAATGGTTTCTGCCCAACGTAGAGAGGTTTGTATTATTTTTAATTGTTTATTGCAGAAGTGCCTAAAGAGCAGCCTTACTGAGACTGATGTTTTACAAACACAAAGTAACAGATAGTCCCTGCAAAGGAAGTGCTAATGATACATGTAAATTATTTTGGAATCTGCGAGAGGAAAGCTGCTTTTCTGCTCTGCTCTTTGTTTTCCTAGATATCAAGGGTTGGATTTGTCTCACCTGATTGTGTCTGTAAGCTTTTAACTACATCTCTGCTGGCCATCTAGGCTACTTTTGCAGCACAAAACAAGCTATCAGAAATAGTGCAGTGGGATGCTAATTCACGTGGCCAAGTGAGCCTCGGCTGTAGGATGAGGTTAGTTGTTCTGTAGACTCCGTTCATTGAATCAAGTAGGGACCTGGCTCAGTTTTCCAACCATAGGCATTCCCGGCTGGTTTAGATGCCTTAAGTCTTCCCTCCTGGCCTCCAGCTGCCCCTGCAGAAGGCCATGGGTCTCCCATAGATCCTTTCTCATATATGTTTAAAGATTTCCTCAGCTATCCTAGGGCCTCTCCAGTGCTGCAGAATATCTAGGTTTAGGCAACTGAATCAAGCCATAAACTTTCACTGCACACAGTGGCACGGTTGCCTCACGTTAAATAAACTGAATGCCACCAGTGACAGTTTAAATGCAAAGCCTGGATTACTAGATTAGACTAGAAGCTAATTCTGATAATGAGTATCTGGAAACAAACTCCAAACTGATATTTTTTTTTTCCCCCCAGCTATCTAGTTTTCCTTTTTGTTTCAGTGTCCGCACTCAGCAACAGTTGAAGTGAAACAATCCAACATTGCAGTGTGGCACAGTTTGGCTGTTCACTGGACAGTCTAACTTAATCAGATAAAAACACCTGATACATCTTAGCATCTTTCCAAGACTGAGAACCAGCACTTTCTTTAGCTTCAGTCAGCTTTTATCCTTTTCTTAACAGCAACCCCCATATGTGTTTCTTTCAACTGTGTTCATTTTGTAGTTACTTTTTATTTTAGACACCGTAGTGTCTAGAAAAGTCAACTGAATTTACTAAGTTTGGATTCCCACATACCAGCTCAAACACAGCTTAATATTTTATTGTGGCCAGCCGTATCCTAGCCAACCATATCCTGGGCTGCGTCACCAGCAGCGTGGCCAGCAGGGCGAGGGAGGGGATTCTGTCCCTCTGCTCTGATGAAACCCATCCTGCAGCGCTGCATCCAGCTCTGGAGCCCTCAGCACAGGAATGATAGGAATCTGTTAGGGCAGGTCCAGAGGAGGCCATGAAGATGCTCCGAGGGCTGGAGCCCCTCTGCTGTGAGGACAGGCTGAGAGAGTTGGGGTTGTTCAGCCTGGAGGAGAGAAGGCTCCAGGGAGACCTTATAGTGGCCTCCCAG
Source organism: Rhinoptilus africanus (assembly GCA_013400135.1). Lineage (NCBI taxonomy): Eukaryota > Metazoa > Chordata > Aves > Charadriiformes > Glareolidae > Rhinoptilus > Rhinoptilus africanus. Next base: position 133,285 of record VXBO01015180.1, read on the forward strand.
TACCTAAAGGGGGCTTCAGGAAAGGTGGGGAGGGGCTGTTTGCAATGGCATGTCGTGATAGATAATGGCTTCAAACTGGAAGAAGGTAGATTTAGATTGGATATCAGGAAGAAATTTTTCACTCTGAGGCTGGTGAGCCCCTGTCCCAGGTTGCCCAGAGAAGCTGTGGCTGCCCCATCCCTGGAGGGGTTCAAGGCCAGGCTGGATAGGGCTTGGAGCAGCCTGGTCTGGTGGGAGGTGTCCCTGCCCAGGGCAGGGGGTTGGAACTGGATGATCTTTAAGGTCCCTTCCAACCCGAACCATTCAGTGATTCTAGAAAAGCAAATCCACTTTGTTTCTTTGGGTCATAAGACTGTATTGGAGGGAAATTTTCTACTGTTCTGCAGCTGCATTTGTTGGTCTATTAGAAATATTTAGAGTGTTCTCTCATACACTTTGCGACTGTGGCTGAAAAGGAACACCTGAATATTTTTCCATAGAAGTAGCAATTTTTAAATATTCACAATTGCTTCATGGCAAATGTTGGGAACCTGTATGAAACTACATCCTGTGGGAAAAAAACCAGGAGATGGCATGGCAATCTAAAATGAGTCATTGGTTTGTTATCCGCACGTGTGATTTTTATATTTAGACCTCTAATTGATCCTTTTCATATCAATTAATGATACAATTATAGTTGACTTTTTACTGTTGCTACATCTGTGATTAATGTTGTAAGACATCAGCAACTTCCATGAAGTTAGAATGATACAACTAGGAATTGATGAGATGTGAACTGGTTAGTGCCCGGGTCTGGTTTCAGTACAGACAAGCTGTGTTTGAAACCAGGATTTGGATTCGCAAGTTAATTGATTGCAAGTTAAGTTACAGCCTCCCTGTACTTACCTCAAAGCAGTCTACAAGTGTTAAAGTAAAACTCGAGAGCACATCTGAGAGAAAAACAGTGTTTTCCTACTTATATATTTCTAAAAAATGAGGTACAGAAAGGTAGAAATCTTTGCACACTCACCAAGATGATTTTTTTTTGTTTGTTCCTGGTAATGTGCAAAAAATGTCATGAGACTGGAGGTGACCTTTCGGGACACGTCACAGATGGCCACATCATGTAATAAATAATTCATAAACCGATCAAGGTCAGTCTAAAAACTAAGTGGCCATTATTATTCATTTTGGGAGTCTGTTTCAGAGCGTCCCTGCTCTGGTGGTTTGACACCTTGCTCTCATTTCCAAATGACATTTATTCATGTGCAGCTAATACATCCTTGTTCTTGGGCCAGCATGGTCCATTAGCATTCATTCTTTTTATTTAGTGCTTTTTAAAATCAGTTTAGGCTTAGACATCCTCTGATGGTTTTGGGATAAACCAGCCAATCCTTTTTGTTTCCATTTCTGCCAGTCGTCACAGTAATTCCCTTTGGCACATACCTTCTTTCCACAAAGGTGCCTTTTTCTTTTTTTTCCCAGCTGTATCCTGTCTCAGGTTGCTTCTACTTTTATAGGTAGACTAAACAAGCATCAAAAAAGATTCTTTTAATAACCTCCTGGTTTAAGATACCTACGATTGTCCAAGTAAACACATTGTTCTATGTGAGGTGAAATGTCCTGATGAAAACCTTAGAGACAGTCAGAAAAAGCTTCATTAATTTCTTGGTGCCTTTCACAGTTTGTCACTTATCCTGACACCTGTTTTCCTTTCAGCAGCAATAACGTTTTTCCTAACATTGTTTCCTAACATCTCCTTGCAGAGCACCAGCAGGGCGTAATTCCCGCTGTCCCATTGATGTTAAGAGTGCTCACAGGTATTGGTCCTGAATATTAAATTCAGCAGCTTCATGGAATCATGGAATTTCAGAGTTGGAAGGGACCTCTAGAGCTCATCTAGTCCCACTCCCCTGCCAAAGCAGGATTGCCCAGAGCACATCACTCAGGGCTGCATCCAGGCGGGTCATGAAAGTCTCCAGAGAAGGGGACTCCACACCCTCCCTGGGCAGCCTGTCCCAGGGCTCTGGCACCCTCACCGTAAAGTTTTTCTGTGTATTTGAATGGAACTTCCTCTGTTCCAACTTGTGCCCATTGCCCCTTGTCCTGTCACTGGGAACCACTGAAAAGAGCCCGGCTCCGTCCTCCTTCAACCCACCCTTTAGATACTCGTAAACATTAATAAGGTCTGGCCTCAGCCTTCTCATCTCCAGGCTAAAGAGTCCCAGCTCTCTCAGCCTTTCCTCATAAGGGAGATGCTCCAATCCCTCAGTCATCTTAGTTGCCCTTTGCTGGACTCGCTCCAGCAGTTCCCTGTCCCTCTTGAACTGGGGAGCCCAGAACTGGCCACAGTATTCCAGTTGTGGTGTCAGCAGTGCAGAGTAGAGGGGGAGAATGACCTCCCTTGACCTGCTGGCCACACACTTCCCTGTGCAGCCCAGAATTCCAGGGCTTCTCTCTGGATCTTAATTGATATTTAGATGGGGTTGTTCACTTGTCTGTGTTACTGCTCTTTGGGAAATCTTCTCACCTGGACCTAAACACTGTATCCCTGTAGCTTAAGGACTGGTTGAGGAGTAAAGGGAAGGACTAGAAGCTTTGCATCTGAATATATAGGTATCTAATCTCTCTTCTGACCTCTGCTCACGTGTATTTGTACCATTTTTGGATTTATTTTAAAATGTATTTGATTAAAAATCTGGCCAGCAGGAGTGTTTTAAACTTGCCCCACATTTATACTTGCTCTATAAATATGTGCACCTTTATCTGTAACACTGATACTTTGGTGGCCCCCCCATTGCAAGAGGGTCTCTCTTAGCCCAAAATGGCATGTGCCTGGTCTGTGAGGTGTCTAAATAATACTCGCAAGTCCTCATTAAACACTAATAAACAGGAGAAATAATTTAAACTTATAAAATTGTGGGGTTTTTTCTTAATGTTATTAGAAATTCTTAGTAATTTAAACAGAAATTTCCATATAAGTACTAGGCAACATAATTCATGAATCCTGAATTTCACAGAGTAGACCTATTGACCTGAATCCCTTTTTTAGGCCCATTAAGAATGAAGACTTAGCTCATATCACAGTTGTTTAAAAGAAAAAAGTTATCCAAGAGCTCAGTGCTGCAGCATCCCGAATGCTCTCATCCTTATCCATAAAAAGTGTAAAGCACATCCCTGATGTTTTAGCATATACAAACTTTAATTCACTTTTTTCTCAGTCATTTGAAATGGATAAAATTGTGTTTCTACTTAAATACTTCAGTGCTTTGGGAAAAGGAAGAACAGAAAGCTGGACTTTTTTTTTTAAAGCTGATGAACTTTTAGAGAAGAATCGTAGTGTTTAAATAAGAGGAAGTTCAGTGGACAACTCTAAAATACCATCTTTTGCTTTATGAAGATAGAGAGCTTAACTAATTTAAATTGTTATCATATAGAGAAATGATGAATAAATTTAGATGTAAGGTATGAAACTATAAGAAAGTAATTGCTATATTTAAATTTCATTATCTAATGTTTTGGTCCCTGTCATTTTGGGGACTAAAGAAAATTAAACTGGTCAGTTCAGATGAATATGATAAAGGGCTATAGGGCAACTATTTTTAATCGAGAGATTCAGTGTGGATCATGGTTAATATGCTGTCTGCTCAGTGGGCCTCGGTGAGATTTCAGGGGTATTTCTAAGCAGTAGCATGCTCAGGCTGAAAATATAAGCCGTGCTGAAATTAATGAAGATATCGCACTGATTCGGTGCAGACAGGATGTTACTCGATGTGCTTTGATGCGCACTCTGTACATGCAGTTTGAAGATGGTTTGGATTTGGGGATCCATCTGTGTAAAACTTAGGAAGCCTGTTTAAATGACAGAAAATTTCTTAAACGCTGGTCTGAGCTGCTTGCTTTTCTCTTTTGTTTCCATGGTGGAACAGAAGCTTAACGTGGAGGAGGAGTAATTCTTACTTTGGTTATAAATGGCAGTTCAAAAACCTCAGAGACAATCTATTTGAATTAAACCCCCCAGGACCCAATATAGGCTGTCTTAAGGAATTTGCCAAGTCTAAATTTCTTGGAAGTCAGTCATTATGTTGTAGCTCAGTTCTGGAGAACCCTGATCACCTCATAAATCAGAGCAGGTACCACCAAGTTGTAGATCAACTAACGGGGAACTCCGAGCAGGTTGCCATCCTGCTGATGGTAAATAAAGCAGGTATCATCTGAGAACGAGCAGCTTTCTCAGCTGGGGAAGCGATTCAGCTGCTGTAACACGTAAGAGGTCTGACACTGCGAAAAGCAACCGGTGGAGGTTGGGCAGGATCCCTCAGGGCATCTGACATGGTCCTGGAGATCTGAGTCTGAGCAGTTTAACCCCCCCTCAAAGCCTAAAGTTACTCCTAAGTCATATTTCTGTGAAAAGTTACTAAACAGATGTACTGGACAAAGGTCCAGTATCAAAAATTTGTTACACGCCATGTGTCCTATTTTGAAGAGGAACCGTTCTTTCTTCCCTTTCTGTGGTGAGCACGTGGATATGTAAATAATCAGTTTCTAGTCACACAGTGCATAGTTACAAGGTGACATAAAAAGGAACACCTTTGTACAAACCACACGGATTGGGGTTGTTTACAGATATATACACATCAGACAGCAGGATTGCATAGTTTATTTATCTTTGTGAGGCACCTTAAATTTAATTATTTTCACCAAATGTAGGCAGGGTGCTTATCCGTTGAATCAGTAACTTCATCGTGGTCCTCACTATTCAGGCGCTTTGCTGTGCCAGTGCCTTGGCGTGTGTTAATGAGCCCGTATAACGAACAGCAGCAGATTAAGGCAACAAATTCACAGTCATTTGGCTCCTCCCTGTGAGATGGCCGGGAATGAAGTTTGGACCGGAGCGGAGTTTCTTGCAGGCAGCGGGTGCGGATTGGCCCCGCGCACCGCGGCTGATAACAGCTAAAAATAGCAGGGGTATAAAAGCCCAGCGAGAAGCACAGCTGCCCTGGCATTCCCTCCTCCAGCGCCAGCGAGGGAGGAGACGGTGTTCTCCGAGCCCCTGCAAATATGTGGCCAAAGAACATTCTGCTGCTTAATTCCACTTAACAATTAACTTGTCAAATAAAGACACACACTGGACGGTGTGACTCAAGGGGAAGTAACCAAGCTGTACTTTAAAAAAAGAAAAATAAAGGACAGAAACTGAAGGCCAGATTTTCCAAGCAGGTTTTCCGAGCAGAGCGTGACAGGTGGACTGGTGGAATGCCTTTGGAAATGTGCCTGCAAAATACCTGTATTTTTGTGCACAAAAATGTGGTACTTGTGTACATACTCACCCAATCACCTGTATAGGGAGGATACTCCGCGACGATGGAATTATGAACACTTGGAAAAACAAACGTGTTTTTATTTGACAGAGGTTTGACTAAGCTGGCACTGAGGAGTTCGGGAGTCTATTCTTAGCCTTTGTGCTGTTGGCTCTGGGCACACCAGGTCACTTCTTTGCGTTTCTGTTCCTTTTCAGGCTCTGCCTGTCTTCGGTTTGAAACTGCAGACTTTTGGGGGAGCAGTGACCTCAGTGGCTGAGTGCATTGGCAGATAAGCCTTTGGATGTCCGAAGCACTTTGGATGAACAAAAAAGGCAGACACCTGGGTTGAAGAGCTCCTCTTTTAAAGTCTGGCAAAAGTTAAACTGAATTGAAAATAGGGTGTAATCAGGGAAAGCATTAGGAAGTCCTGAAAATAGGTGGCAGTATCAGCCCTAGCAGTAGTGAACTATGCACTTGTTTGTTTATTAATTCCAGTTGTTCTGAGTCCTCTTTGGTTTTATGAAGCTTTACACTATGAAAATTGTATGGCTGGATTTCCTTTCAGTTTAGCTATATATATTTTTTTTTTCTGGTTTATAATAATGTAGTGCAAAGTTTATAATATCCTGCAAGACTGACAGATGACCTGGCTAACTTGCCTCCAGTTTTGATTCCCTATACTTAATTTTCTGAAAAGGTCACTTATAACAGCTTAGCCATTTTCCCTTTCATAAGAACATTCAATTACCTTTTTAATATTTTTTTTTTTTAATTCAGACATCTCTCATGGCAAATGAGATAATTGCAGAGGATGTTGGTTTGGTAGTTCCGTAGGCTGAAGTTGTCTTTTTCTGGTCAAGAGACCTAGCGTGAGCAGTGGTGGTAGAAAATCCTACACAGCGGCTTCCATCTACCTTACCACGCACCTAACTTCACCCTTCAGAACTCTTCACTTTTCCTCTCTGGAAGTCCATTTTCTGTGTCAATAGAGGTAACCTGAGAGTCTGTTATTGATGCCATACTCTGCAGGGAGATTTAGGCTTTTTCTCAACATCATGAGGTGCCTTTATATGTATTTATGACTTAGTCTGGCATCAACTCTCACTTGCTGTTTGGCTAGGAATGGGTAGAAATTGCTATTAATGAGTAAAGGGCTCCGTATCTCATTAGCACTTTTCTAAATCTTGTAGGTCTCCCTGGAAAACTGAGTCCATTTTCTAGCGTTGTATCATAGTTGTCACCAAGGTCAGAGCAGCAAGACTGCAAAGATGATTCTGGGCTTTGACATTTTGGTGATCTGTGAGTGAGGTTGCTTCCAGCTGGTGACTAAGGGCCCACACCTTCCTCATAAAAGTGATGCCTGCTACATGCTCTGTGAAAATCTTGTGATTTCGGGATAAGATGTAAAATTTTTGGAAAATCTTCCATTTTAGAGGAAAAAAAAAATCTTATATCTTTCTAGTTGGACTAGACAGTACTCCCAATTCAGACAGATTTAAACAAGACCCCATCTCCATTCAGACTGTGCTCAGAGCTGAATTTCACACTAAGATTCACTTTCAGTCTTAAGCTAAGCTCTTCTTTAAGAATTGCCACCACCAACTTTCACTTAAGGATGTGGTACGTGGTCCCTGAAGTCCTGGTAATCTGTGCATGGAGGTCACCAGCAAAAATCTATTAACTTGAAAGTGTAATTGCTGCAGAGGAGTTCACATCAGTGCTTAACTAACCACATTGCTCTGGTTCGTCCTGGTTGTCTGCATTAACTCTGCAGTGAAAAGGGTCCTCAGGCAAAGAAAAACTAAAATGAGGTATCACGAGGTCAGCGTCAGGTGCTTGAAGATGTTGAACTCTTAGGTTGAAGAAAGAAGGGGAAAAAACCCCAAACAACCCACCATTCATTTAATAAAAGCTTGAGGGGATGCACTGAGGAAAGTGAGCTCTTTCACTGGCAAACTTTGCGGAAACTTTATCACAGACGTACCAAAAGGTGAAATGAAAAATGAAGGAGGGCAGTTTTCTAAGGGGAACGGAAGAGTTCTCCAGTTCACCGTAAGGCTCGCGGTGGGCCAGGCCTGAGGATCAACCCAGGCGTACGGCGCTGCCATTGATGGGCCATGGTGTGTGCAGAGGATGAGCTTTGCTGTCATAAGGAGAGATGTAAAGATGCTGATCCCTGCTATTTCACACTGAACAAGTGTGGGTTTATCAGGGAGGCAGAAGCCAGAGACCCTCTTCTTAAGCCAGAGAGTATGACGTACACCGCAGAGGATCCTGTAATCCCTTGTGCAGATCCATGCCCGTAACCTGCTGTGCAGGTACTTCATGGCTTCATCTGGCACAGCTAAATGTCACTGATGCCAGCACTGAAACCCAAGGGAACTAGTCTGAGTCACGGGTAATTTCGAACGGAGATGTTGAAGGCTTCATCTTTTAGAAGTAATGTGCATCAGAATATAGAAAGTAATTTCTGCTTTGAGCCAAATTGTTTGCTAAACAACCGAGTGAAACACAAATGTATCCAACGAAATCAGCAGCAATTGTGCATTCTTTGGGCCTTGTTTACTGGGGGTGATTGAAACCTTGCCTGACACCTGCATGAGTTGTACATGCCATTTTGAACACTTTCTGTAAATAATAATTCTTAAATTTGGATCAGGGTAGTGTATTGTCTGCTGGTCTTTGCTTGGGGGATTTCACCCTAGTTTGCATGCACATGCTTCAAATCATAATTAATTTAGACTTATTTTATGTCAAGAAGCATAGCAAGAAATGAACAGAAATAAGCTAAGTAGGGACTTGCACTAAGAACACTTGCAAATTGAGACAGGAATATACACTATTCTGTTACAAACTTGTAAGTAAAATTGTGTAATTTTCATTCTGGGGCAGCAGTGAGCCAACAGCAACAGGTACATCACACTTCCCTGGTGGTGGTTTTCTGCATAACTCATGACAGTACGGAGGATTTCTTTTGAAAAGCAAGGGCTGAGGATATTTACATTCCTCCTTTCATCAACTACATTATCCATATAGCCCACAGTTCAGGACAATCTGTAATGCTCTCCACTCTATCCCCTACAGTACCACTTTCCAGAGCGGTCTCAGTCCTGTTTAGAAGTATCTTTTGTTTTTAATCAAAATGACAGTTTTGGAATGATAGTAAAATATAGGAATAAACCTCCGCCCTCTAGAAGCCTGTCTACTGAATGCAGCATTAGGAGATGAATTTGTACCTTTTAAGTGCCTCTTCCCTGTGAGTGGTTAGCTGTGACTGTCTCCACGCGCTGAGGTAATTATCCATAATGAAATCCCTCTCCACACTGAACAGCAGTAGGTTTTTCTCCTGAAGTTGTTAATGCTTATTAGTGTTACAGCAAAGTTTGATGTTGCGTCCATGTGAAAACATAATTATACATAAAAATAATTTCATGCTTTTGGACTGGAATTTATTTTGCAAAACTCCCGTCTGAGCTGATTCTAGTGATCTACCATTCTGTTAATCAGCTGAGTTTTATACAGAGACCTTCAGAGCCAAAATAATGTGTTTTCATAATAAGGTAAAGGAGAGCTGCTGTAGCTACGCAATGGCCTACAATGTCTGGGGGATGGATGTAGAGCAATATATCTACAATTTTCCAGTTAAGTGGAGTGCAAAGATTTCTGACCAAGGTTTTGCCAACACTCTCCCATTTCTTTGGGACATTCAGGCTGTGTGCCTGTTGTATCACTTGATGTCTTTTATTCCGTGCTCTTGTGTGGGACATTTTATAAGGAACAAAATCACAGTTCCTCCATCAAACCAACAGGTTTTGAGGCACTGTACGTCTCTGGAGTTGAGTGGGATCTGCTCGCCCAACATTGGCATGAGGCTAATGAGATGAGCGTTGGACATCCTTGCGTGTCTGGTACATCTGGGGAAGGAAATGTGCAGCCTGACCCCAAATATCTGAGACAAATCCCTTTTGATTTTTCTGAAGATCAAGCAAGAACTTGATAGTGACATGTTGTAATTCAAAAGGAAATGAAAATTATTGGATTGATCCCTTGCATCTGTTAACTTGTTAAATAAATAGCATGATGAAGCTCCTAGATGCAATAAATGCAGTTTGCAAATTACCAGTGTAATTCAGAACTGCCCCTAGAAGATATATTTTCATAACCCATTCAACCATGCTAATTCAGTACCTGGTTGCTGCTTAGTTGGGTTCCTTTTAGGCAACTAAACAGATAATTTCCAAGTAAAATTCTAGCCTTAAATACCATATTCTGCAGCTGCAACAAGATTTTTCCTCCTTCTTTTCATCCATAATGGAAGTTTATTCACAACTTGAACAACGTTACCTGTGTCGTATCAGACTGTTAATGCCCCCTCCCACAGAATGAGCTGGGTGGTGGCACCAAGTGAGCGCTGGGGGATGGATGCACTCTCTGTCCCCATCCTTCTTGGTAACGCAGCGGTCTGCTGGAGAACTCCATGATAGAATTACATTCTGGATGCTTGGCCTCTGATTCACCCCTTCAGGACAAATCTTTGCTGGAAGCGAAGCTTGGATGAGGTTTGTGAAAGCTGATAGTGCGTCAGAGTTCACCTACAATAGAGGTCTTCGGTGGAGATGTGGCAGTTCCTTTTCTGAAGCTGTCCTCTTCTTTTATTAATGGGATGACGTGCTCATGTTCATTTATATATCTCATAAACCTCAAACTATAATGACTTGGCTTATGAAGGGTTCATAATTCAGTGTCTAATGTCCTTGTGTGTAACTCAAAGCCTTTGCTACCTCTGACTTGTGAGAAAATGATAGGCCAAAGTAAGCGACTCATTCTTTGCAGTAAAATGAGAGTGTACTAATTATTTATCAGTATCTTACCCTTAATTTGGCTGAAGAAAGAGCTGATTTCACAACACAAACCAGAGCTGTGTAGGCAATAATAACCATTATAGTCAAAAAGGTTCCACCCAGATGTAAGTGATAAGTCAGTTTTATATGACAGCAAAACAGTAAAAGCATGAATAGATTCCTGAAGCAGTGCACATACATATATATATATTTCCTGTTATTCACTGCCTCCTACAGTGTTTATCTTAAATCCAGCTTTCAGAATCTATTTTTAAAAACACGGCATGTAAATGAACAAGGACTCTGTTTCACTTGGTCTCTTCTAAGGGTTCCATAGGTAGATTTTTTGCAAATCGAGGGTTTTTTGAGGTGAGCTGGGTTATTCTCTCTGTGGATACCCCCAAGCACAGCTGCAATACCAGATGTGTGGTATCCACACTACAGCTTCGGTAGCCCCTGAGCACCCCATATCGAGTCCTGGGGCAGGAAGGAGTGCAAGGTGGTGCCTCATGGGTGAAAGCGGATGGGAAAGGGACCTTCCAGGGGCATTGCTGCCCAGAAGTGTCTTGAACAAGATGGGATCGGGCCCCTTCCTACAGTAGTTTATATCTGGGTCAGGATGGAAATGCCTTCAGGGCATCTTAGCTCCCTTTCTCTGTGTTGCACGGTTTCCCTTCTGCTTTGCTGAGCCTCAGCACAATAATCTTAGTCTTGCAAGCTAATTATAATACCCATCAAACCCAGACAGTAATTGGGAAGGAAGGATTTAAATGTTTTCACGCGTTGACTCTCTACCGAAATTGCTACATCTAGAGTTTAACTTTCAGAAGCGCAAGGCCTGCGCAACTTCTGAAGTGGGAGATGACGCGTGCATAGAAATCAGGCACTAAAGCCACAGAATTCTATTACTTGATAATTACGGCAGGATTTGTCTGACCATTACAATGTCTTTATCTGAGCTTGTTACCCTGGGCTCCCTTTATTACCAGTGGAAAAACGTAGGCACTTCTAGGGTACATTTTTTCCTTCTAAAATAGACATCTAAATAGGTCACATGCATCACACCTTGTAAGTACCGATATCTTGAATGCTGATTTTATTTAAACATTTTGGGTTTGCATTAGCGGTATTACCTCCTTACTGTGCTCATAGCTGGCAGCATTTTCTTCTTCCAGAGGTGATATATACACTCCTGTGACAGAAATTGTTCAAAGCGCTTGCCTATATCGAAACGGTGTTTTTAATGAAGCTGGAGCAACAGGTAACCTCAGTCAAGATGACCCACTTCCCGTTGTTTCCAGAAGCCCTCATTAAAGGGAAATTATGTCGTTGCGCGAGGTTCTCAAGCAAAACAAATTTTCAGCAAAGACAAAAGCTTATAATCAAGTAGTTGATAATGTATTGTTTAGGGACACATTTTAGAGATACGGTGACTACACTTAGGTTTTGGCAGACTTTTATAACTGTAATATATAATTACAGTGCAAGGATTCTTTTTCTACGTGTAAGTACGCTTAGCCCATGTCCTTGGAAGTTTGCCTGCAGGCCTAAGAATAATTATACTATAAATGTTTGGTAATTAATGTACCTAGTCCAAAAATTACATGTAAAAATTCGAAATCAAAGGAGTAATAACACTTAATTCTCTTACAGTTAACTTTCCAGTTATTTGAATGAGTGCTAATTAGATCTAAAAACCATAAGCACACTTTTACACTAATTATAATGTTGATTATGTTGTAATTACAGTTGCAACAGCATAATGAGATTTACTTGTTAACCATTTCAGTGCGTCCTGGAGTGCACGGCAACCAGCTGATGAGGGAAATTCCTGTAGAGCTTACCCAAAGAGCCACGGAGGTGCTGGCTGCTGCGGCTCTGGACCCGTGTCAAATGCCTGCAGGTCACGGGAGGGAATTAAAGATCATCACGAAAGCACACAGCTAAGAGCACTTTCAGGAAAGGCGAGTGTTTGATCACGTCAAAACTATACCAGAAAGGCCTCTCCCTGTCAGAAGGGGAAGGTAAAACTGATCGTCCTTGGCGGTGCGAGCTGTGGCGGTCCCGAAACAGGAGGAGAGGGCAGGGTGGGCAGAGGTGAGGGAAGGGACTTTTCCTTCAGGAGGGCACGAAGGGAGACAGGCCCCCCAGGCGATGATGGCAATGAGGTCCCACCAGACCCCTTTGTCCCCTCCCGTGCCAGCACGCCCTTCCTCCATGCCTTTTAGCTGTGTCAGGCCTTTCTGTCCCGTGCCACCTCTTGCTGAGCGTTGCCTTGTGGTGACCTCTGAGTCACGCAAGGAACGCAGGGAGTATAGATGACGACAGTACATCAACAGCAGGCTGAGGAAGTTTTCTTCCATACTCCACCCTAGCGTATCGTCTCCTTCTTGCCAGCCCTCTCCAATCAGCCTCCCGAGGGACATGCTGAGAAATTGTTATGGGACCCAAATGTTTTATTTTCCCAGAGCCCTGAAGCTCTTTGTTCTCCTGCGTAACCCCATTGCCCTTGCTCTGCCCCTCAACTCCACCAGGAGTGATGGCACCACGGGTGCTTTTCTCACCTGAGAGTTTCAGTTTTGGCTCCTCTACCTCCTTGTACCCACACACAGGGGTGTTCGCCGCGTCAGAACTCTGCTTTTCTGCACACCCCTTGCACCAATGCAATGGCCAATGCACAGGGTGAAGAAATTAGGCTCTTTTTTCCTTACTGTTCTTAGCAAAAACAATATTAGGATTTTGAACAGCGAGAAGCAGGACAAACGCCCTTCAGAAAAGAAGGCAAAAACATCATTGTTGCTTAAAGCAATGAAAGCAGCCTGTTGCAGACCTTCCCTCTTCCCCTGCCACCGGTGCTCCCAGCTGTAGAATAAGGGAGGGAACAACAGGAACGCTGAAAACGGGGAAGAGCAGAATTATTTGCTCAGAGACTGATCCTGCCATAGGTACCAGGAGCTTGTCTCCTCCCCTGTGAGTTAACCCCACCCTCTTTTTTTATGCTCTGGGCTATTTTGGGCAGGCAGCGAGAACTGCAGCTCTGACAGATGAGGATACTGTACCAGAGCACAGCAGCACTTGTTGCTCTGAAGAACCGCACAGCCCTAACCGGGACTGCTTCTCTGCTGCCTGCCTTTATTTTTACAGATTATAATTTATTTATTAAGCTGCAAACTTCTTTTCTCCGCTAGTTTCAAGCTTTATCATTATAAACGATGTTTTAAAAGCTCTGTGAGAGCTGTTCGGAAGGGAAACTTACCTGCTGTGCAGTTGAAACCTCCTTTTGCCATTTAATAGCGGGAGATCGGCTGGTAGCTTTGGGGGTGAAAAATGACAGACTCTGTTCCTCCTAATGGGGAAGGAAAGGACCCTGAAATTGAGCTCTTTGTGAAGGTAAGTTGCACGGTGAACTGGACACTGGTGTGACTCTCGGATCAGCTCGGCTTCTATTGAATAATCAAACTTTAATTTTCTGGCGCTGAGTGGAAGCGGGGCTTTGACAGCCTGTTATCTCTTGCATACATGTTCACGCTGCTTTCTTCTTCGTGACATTAGAATTAGGTAATGCTGCAGAGGGAGAGTCAGAGTTCCTGTATTTTGTTGTTATTTCTCCCCTCGTGAGTTTCTCCTGTTATTCTTAGCCTGCTGCCTGCAATATGTGCTGTGTCCTAACTTTAGTCTGCCAGGTTTTCCACTAAGAATCCTGACTTCTTTCTCCATTTTTGGGAAGAGAGCATGAAGAGCGGAGAGGTACCATGATTTGGTACCTTAGCAGAGGCTGTTAGGTCTGAAACAGTAACGGATTATAGAACAAAAAGGATTGAGATAATCTGTCAGTCTTCTGATTATTTCCTGCAATAGTTGGGGTTTTTTTTGTAAAAAAAATGAAAACTAAATCTGTTTTTAGTCTCAGTTTCCTCAGTCCGAAGCCCATTCTGATTTTATACAAGGGTAACTGAGAACAGAAACTGAAAACACAGAAAGCTGAGTACGCCTGTTTTATGGTAGGATTTCAGAATGTTTCAAATTGGGTATGTCTGTTGGTCTTTGGCTATGAAAATCTTACCATTGAAACCAGTGGCACTGTTCAAACCCCTTACACATATACCCTTATTAATAGCAAACTTCACGCAAACTCTGCCCCAGTGAAGAGCTCAGATCTTTTTGATGTTCAGAGCATGTTTCAGAGCCTCTAGGTACATCGAGGCTGAAATCCACTATGGCCATATAAAGTGCAGGTGTTTGGTCTCTCTGAGCCTAAACCATCCCTGTAAATCAATAGGATTATTATTACCATGCGGGAGTTATATCAGGCCCTTTGCAAACAGCACTGAATGATTGGGGAAGCAAATTCCAGCCCCTCCCTTCTGTCAAGTTGAGGGTATATAATTGCTTTGTACTCCCTGATGGATATTTTGGGCTGTAAGCTGAAATGTCAGCCACATCCGTGATGTGTATACATGGCCTCTTCACGCTTCTTCCAAAACCAGTCAGTTCAGCTGCAGCCTTTCTGACTGAGCCAGCACTGAGGTCTTTTTCCCTTGCAAACTGTATTTTACAAGAATTCCTGGTTCATAACTGCTCAGTAGAGCTTCACGTATTAAAAGGGACCTGTGTGGGTCCATGCATCCCGATACTTTTCCTCTACAAGTTGTTTCTACCAAAGTGAGTTTAATGGAGGTGTTTGTGGGCTAAAAAACAGGTTAGTGGGATTTTTTGGCGCTCTGTCGTCACAAACATATTCTGGAATGCAAACCTTTAACTGCTGATATATTCTAGTGCCCACACTATTTTATTGAGGCTGATAGGGATGTTTGTGATATACGGTTCTTTGACTGCATCAGCTGTTAAAGTGAAGGTCATTGCTCATATTCGGTGCATGAAGTTCTGGATCCATAAGTTACTGGAAAAAATTTGCACTGCATTCAATTGAGCCATGCCATCACCTGAAGATTTATAACTCCAGAAAGAACATTTTTAGTAATGTCACTTCCTGCATAATGCATGTCACAGATTTGTGTAGAGACTCTCACATAAAACTCATAATTTGCAGAGCCGGAGCAAAAGAATTAATTGGTATCTTCCTGGAGACTTTCCATTTAGGTTGAAAAATTGCAATTCTTGATGTTTTGGCAAGGTACCATTAATATAATTAAAAGTCTAAAAGGTTGTATAATAAAGCATGTAACCAGAGTATTAAATTATACAGCTTAGAAGTTGGAAAATAAGCAAGAGAAGAACATGAAAAAAGATAGCAGTTAAAAGTTGAAAAATAGGAGCATGTAAGAGAAATATGAACAGGTGAAAACTTTACCGGATCATGACATTTAAAAGAATAGTGTATTAGTAAGGAGAGATAAAGGCTGATCTAGGAGAGTCTGCAAAGGACAAGGCACTAGTTTGGTTCTGAGACTGGAAAGAAGAACCGAAAGGTGGGAACTTCTGGTTGAGTATGAGATGCTGGAACAAGTGTCTAAATATACTGGACTAGACTTGAGGAAAGTTCTAGTAACAGGTGACGTTGGGGTCAGTGAGCATTTCATCATTCGGTTTTTGTGGCGCTAATATTTTACCAGGGGAAAAAAGTTCTGCCCTGCATCCTCGAATGAACACACAGCCAGGAAATGCAGAGATCAGTGAGAAAAATGTAGGGCAGTAGATTTGGCCTGGAGAAAACTGTATCTTCCACAGGCACAAATAAACCAGAAAGGGCTGTTTTTCACCAGCCACAGAGTCTCTAATAAAAGCAGTTTCTGTCTCAGGTTAAAAAAAGAGAGGTGTTACACAATTGCTCTATTTCCTTTTTCTATTTAACAACCAGGAGAGCAGGAGCCTTGGAAAGACAAGTAGAGAGATGATTGTAAACAAAAGGGCTGTGCTGTAACCCAATGCAGGCCAGATATCTCCTGTGCTGGCGGATGGGCCGGGCACCACCAGGACACAGCTCGCTCAGCCGCGATGGCACAGGCAGGTTAAGCGGTTATCGCGCCCATTTGTTACCATCCCCATTGATTTTACTCTTTTTCCAACAGCGCTGTAACCTGGATCTGTGAGATATTTCTTTTGTGAGCGAGCATTTGTTCTTGCAAGGTGCTCGATTGAGAGTAAACACACACCCCCCACCCCCAAATCTGGGGCAGGACACGAGCGGACTGATGGTGAGAACGGGCAGGGATGAAGAACGGGGAGGTCCGCCGGGGAGATGGTGCCGCCTTAATCAGATCTGCAGTCTGTGTAAGCAGGCCTTTTGTGAGCACTGAAACTCTCCACTCTCCGGCAGCACTTCCCTCTCTATTGTAGTTTGACAAGGAATTGGAAGAGGCTGCCAGAGAAAAAGCCTTGATATGCGGTAGCGTGAGACGCTGGCGGCAGCTTCGGGGAAGCGAAGCGCTGGGAGGTAACGCTTGCTCTGCGCTTAACCCAGCTTGTTGTAACTCAGGTTCATTTTAATTCTTTGTGTGCTGGAGAAGCGAAGTGCTTCTGTATAAATGACACCCTGACGGAAGGTATGTTTATCTTTTTCTGGCAGTCTTGCACCTGTATACTTGAACATAATGACTGTATCTGAAATGGTGCTCTTTTTATGTGCAGACTGCTAAAATCCATATGGGAGGATCACAGAACTTTTATGGGTTCTTTCTGTTTGCAGTAGAAACAGGTGTTTGGATGTACATTCCTTGCATTGCAAAATTAGAGTGGTGCATAATATCTGAAAAGTTAATTTGAAGGGAGATATATTGTATACGTGGAAAACAAAGCACGAGACAAACAAAAGTTGTTAGTGCAACTGCATATTTGCGTTGCTCAGGATAAGCACGGTCTAGAAAGCAAGCAAACCACACAAATAGTCTAATGTATATTTTTCTTGCATCAAGAAGAGTGTGGCCAGCAGGTGGANTACTCTTTAACAAGGTATATAATAGTCCATGTTTCTGACAATCAAAAGACAGTAGCAGGTAGTAGTAGTGGAGTGGCAGTAGGAGAATTGGCAGTAGGAGAGTGAGCAGTGAGCCGGCAGACTGTTATTCTTGCAAGGAGTGGTTGTGCTATTGAGTGATTAATATTCTGGATATCCTCATCCTCTCAGGTGTGCAAGAGCTTTTGCTTAAAAGGTGTAAGGCTTTACTTCACGAAGCGTTCAACCACAGTCACACCAAACACCCATCTAGAGAAAAAGTGAAGGTGCTTGCAAATGTAAGAAGCAAGAAAGACTTCTCAAAGGCCTTGCTCTTCCAGACCCACTGACCCATACATTGAACGTGTTCCCATCTGCCAGCTGAAGGCATCAAGGCATAAGATGCACCAAACGCTCCCAGCCCATTCCTTCCTTTAGGAGCTGAGCGTCGTGCATGACCAGGGACAGTGATGATGTATTTGCATTGTCCCAGGAATATAGTACAAGCCAAGGTAAGGTTCAAGGACTAACAGCATTGAAGTATTTGTAGGGCCCCTTGCAGTCAGTTCTTGTTAGAGGATTATCACAAAGAAAAGAGGTGAGTCCTGGTACGCTCGCAGTCTCCTGGAGCAGAAAACAGATGTGCAAGGAACCTGTCAGCCCTTTGTCATCGCCAATGGTTTTATTTCAGAGAGTTTTAGGTGTCTGTTTGGAGTATGTTTAAAAGCAATGGCAAGATTTGGCACCCAACTTACTATCCTGGAATGAATCGGTCAGTCAGAGAGCCTGGCTGTCCAGGATAAAGCAGCCCAGGAGTCACTGCTCTCGGGAGGGTGAAATCACAGAATCATAGAA
>VXBO01015181.1:15237-28138 GCA_013400135.1 Rhinoptilus africanus
ATTTACAATATATCAAATTCCTTTCCTTCCTACCTTAGATTTCAGATGATAGTCTTCAAAATTCTAAGAGACTGCAACATACAATTTTCTTATTCTTATAAATATCTTCACATAGAAGTATGACAGAAATCTTACTTTTCATTACCCTCTGTGTAAGAGAAAGAAACCTTCACTAAAACTTGACTTCGTAAACTTCCAATGAATACAGCCCCATTAGACCTTTCTTATAATTGATATCTGTCACGAACAAGACATAAGATGTCCTCTGTAAAAGATCTTCAAACAATCATCCTCCCCGATACAAATGGTAACGGCTGTAGCATCATGAGTTGAGGTTAAATATACTGTGTGTGACTTTGTGGGATGCTAATTAGAAAACAGGTGAATATAAATAAGAAGCAGAAAGGGTGGCATGATAATACAGAGCTGGAGGGAGGAAGAGTATGAGCTCTAACTGCCAGATAAAAATGCCAAACCACCTTTCTTAGAGCTGAGTCCTTTGTCCCTATGTAATAGCCTTGATTGAAAGAAGCTTCATATTGCAGTGTGAAAGGTAGTTAAAATTCCATTTAAAATTTTGTAAACTGTCAAAAGGAAGCAGAGATGTTGTTTTCAATGTTATTTCTGTGCCTTTTGACTAGAAGGCTGTTAATGTTATTACTATTACTTCATTTATCTGGAAACCTCTTCTCTGAAGTTCTTTTGCCATCTATTTCAGCAGTTTTTCCTCTTCCCTTTCTTCCTCTATTCTTTATAGAGATGTCTATATCTTCCCTTTCACAATACATTCATGTAAAGATGACGGTGAAACTCTTCTGCTCACCACAGGATGTTGTTACTGACAATTATAATTAGTGTGCTATCACAATCACTGAAGGAAAGAACATGCTACAGCCCCACCATGGGTTGTTGCCTCTTCAATTGCTTATACTATTGTTCTTGAGATCTTGTTAAAATTATACTTAATGACTGCTGTTTAGATTCGTTTATCATGAAACCTTATACACACAAGTTATTCACCCATTTAGTTTGTCATCTCACTTCTATCATCCTTCTTTTTCATTAACTGCCTGTTAACAGGAGTTTTGCCTGCTAACATAATTCATTCCTTATATATATTTATGTAATAAAGATATACTAGTGTATCACATCTGTGGGTTTTTGTTGATTTATGCCAGAAGAGTACAGTTTGTATTTTCCCACTGTTTTTCTTCTCAATGTTTTCAGGATATTGGCTGATCAATTGTCTTCTGATCAATACTGAGATTAAATGGAAACACACGTCACCAATATATGCTTATTTCTGTGCTGAATATGCCAAGTGTACACTTTTAAATATTTTAAGTTCTGCTGGTTAGAATTAAAGAGAATGCTCACAACTTATTATATATGCAATTTTCTATTAGACTCATACTTTAAAGAGAACTATGCACTATTACTTATGAATTGTCCTATCTGCAGTCATTCTGCTACTCAACAAGTAATTTCTCAGACACAAGCTCCACTCAAGTTAGTTTTACTGAGTAACTGACTGAAGCAGAGGGGAGTGCAGAATTCAGGGATAATACTCACTCATGGACATACATACACTTATATTGATGCTGGCTGTATCCATGGCCAGGCCAAAGGTCTTTGGAGAACTAGGGTTTCAGTGCCCCACGCCTCCAAGAAACAATCCACTAAACGAAGGAAGAACACCTTTGCTTAGCATCTTCTAAAGTATCAACCTTTCTTTGCTATCCTCTCCCTTCACCTTCTCTATATGCAAAAGGCAAACAAAATGAAACGCTCCCCAATAAAACACACTAGCCTGTTCCTGTACAATATTTTATCTGATTCAGTAAATCCTCAGAAGTTTTTGCAACTACAAGCATAAAAGATAAGATTTTTGCAACTACAAGCATAAGGTATCTTTAAACACCCCCAAAACAATCTGTCAGAATGTAACCCACAGCAAACGGCGTTTCTGAAATAAATTATATTACAGCACAGAGAGAAACTACCTAAAAACATTCTCCTCTTCCTGATGCTGCCACAGTGAATGCCCTAAAAGCTGCAGCATTCACATGATTTGTTTCCAATGCCACCGTATGCTCCTGGGAGAGTCAGGGCAAGAGGCATACTTTGACTCTTCACATGCCAAGATGAAGAAAATCAATTTCAATGCCCAAGGGAAGAAATTACTGCTAGAGAAGGTCACTCACCACTACAAGTTGTTCCATTATCGTGTAGTCTTGGAAGGAATCCTTCAAAAATTAGAAGTATGAGCTGGTAAGCTATAAATAACCTGCAGTAACATAAAAGGTATATAAAGGAACTAAACTTTAAACCAGGTAAGATTTGCCTATGCATATTTGATCTGATAAAGAGTTTAAGGTACTGTTTGTCTGATGCTGAAGGACAATAATTTGTATATATACAAAAAAAACATTGATATAATGCAAAGATTCATGTCAAGTTGGGACTGCTGCCAACGAAGGCTGAGGCAATTCACTGAGGAAAATAATCTAATAATTACTCATAATATTCCAAGAATATTCCTTTCTTCAAAAATCAGCACATTCATTCAAAGGAAGCCTGACTTACTACGCACATAAAATTTTTAGGGGCCAAGACTGAACCTCAGCTGAAGAAATGCAGAGTCTATCCCAGACTCAATCACGTGTAAACAGCTTTGCAAGCAGAAAAGAAACTGGCAGAGAAGGAACAACATAAGAACAGTAAAACATTGATGGTTTCATTAATGCTATATTTAACAGGCATACGCTTAAGCGAGTTAAGGAAAGCACGCTCAAGAATGGACATAGTCACCACCCTCATAGGGAAGCTAAATATTCCAAATTAAATACCAACACAAAGGTGCTAGTAGTCATCTGACTAACCTTAACCTTTATAGAATTCAGGATCAAATGTGGAAATCCTTATAAAAGTCAAGATCAAACATGGAAAGCAAAACAGCAAAGTGAGACTGTAATTAGCTGGTAAACGGTTAAGCCACCCATATACAATGAAACTCTCAGTATTGACAAATGTCACAAATATATTATTAATTTCACAGTATTTCAAGCTTTTTTTTTTCCCTTTAAAGCCCCAGTTACTGGATAATGCAATCCTAGGAAAAACCCCATCACTTACTCATTTTCATCATCACATTTTAAAAATAAGTTACTACCAACTCGGCTGCGGAGAAATCAAGACTCAAAATTCACCTTTACACATAACATAAAATAAATCATTTTTGAGGCCTAACTCGCAACATATCAATGTTGGCAAAACTGAATATGCTAAATAAAGATTAGAATTTTAAGTAAAAAAAAAAAAAACAAAAAACCCCACAAAACCAAAAAACAAACCAAGACACAATATCCACTTTAGTAACATTATTCTTGCCAAAATATTTGCATGATGTCTCTAATACTTATACAGATACCACTCTTTTTAAGGATATTTCTTATTAGTACTTTTTCACTTTTCCTGACATCACAGGCTAAAGTACAGAGAAACTGAGTCACAACATCATGCTCAAAGATGACGAGAAAGTGGAAGTAAAAGGACATCAGATGCTCTCTCAATCCTTAGGAGCAGGAAACAAGTCACCAAGGAATATTGGAAGCAGCCAGAGGAAAACAGGGAAGACAGCTGGAGATAAGGTTGTATGAGGCGATATGACAGTCTTATTAGTAGGCAAAATGCACCTTTGATTAAAACTTGTACGTTGTGTTTCACTGTTTTTGTGTAATTTAATTATAGCAAGACTCTCTGCATGATAAATGATTTGTGAGCACTAATAAAGGACAAACTCTGCTGTATAAAACCTTACAGTCTGAAGACTGACAAGTTGACAGAGTGGCCTTAAAGCTTGCATATTATAGTTGAAAAGAATCACAGTTTATAGACAAATTAAATCCAAACAAACCCCACCCTCTCTCCCTTCATAACACCTGATAATATTTAATCATTGTTCAGAGATGCTAAAACAGAGTTCCTTTAGTAAGAGAGAAAGGCAAAACACAGATGTCAGTAATCTTAAAAAAACCCCACACATACAAATAAGAAAGGTACTTATAAAATTAATCCAAAAGCCAGAAAAGTCAGTTTTGTAGAAGTTTACTATTACACTTCTAAGTCTTGCACATAAAAGAATCTCAGAACAAAATTTTGGTCCAGATTTCCAAGGTCTCAGTACGACTTTTAAGATGGCATCAACAGCATTGCATATGTGAAGTTTTTACATACGTATATTTGTACACTGATGCAAATACAAATCCAGCTTTTGTTTCCATACCTGGTATGAGATCACAAACATTGAAATTTTGTCCCCATCAATGTAATTGATATTTGAACAGGTTTGAAAACAAATGAGGCTATCCTGAGGCTAAGACACAACATTGTATTTATATAAAATATTTGATAGTCAGAATTAGAAATCACAGTTATTTAAACAACAAATGTAACTTTTTTCTCTAATAGATATTTAAGGTACTAAGGAAGAGTATCACTTTGAACATTGTGTTATACAAAACATAATGCCAAGTTCAGTCAAGACTGTGACATAAAATTGGTAACACCATCTGTGGATTCCATGTTATTTTGCTTCTCCAATTCAATGATTTAGTCACTGAACAAGTATAGTATGCCTTCTCTTGGGAAATTAACGATTTTTTCCAAAGTTGCTACCACCAAATGGGGTGCACAAGACACATCAGAGAAGAATTTGTGCATTATACAACAAACACCTCTGCAGCTCTACACTTTTTTCCGCTATACATCACGTTAAACCAGTGTCCCTGTACTCCAGTGAGCGTCAAAGTACAATGGGAAAACACAATATCTGACACTAATAGAAGTTTTTGCCAATAGGCATTCATAACCAGCTATGATTTTTCTATTCCACTCCACATTAAATTGGAAGCAAACCTAAGTGTTCACCTTGTTTCTGCATTATATCCTTCAACCAATGCAGTAACACTATTTACTCCCGTGATAAAGCAAAGTTTCAAGAGCCTGTTCAAAAAAAATTACATTTTTGATTATTCAAAGTTTCTTTTAAGGTCAACTGAACTGAGCCCAAGATTGAAGTCAATGGAACAATATGCATTCAAGGAAGTCGTATTAACAGTGACAAAATGATTAATCTGTTATTGAGGTCTATTATTTTTAGCTTACTCAGTTAAAACGTGAACTCACGTCCATTTCAACTTTTCCCATTTAAAATGCTAAATAATATATGTAGCATTCATTTATTTTGAAGGAATAATAATTTGTTATTTACAAAAGTTCTAAAATAGTGCACTTAATTTTTCATGAAAAAAAAACTTGAACTGCTTTATCGATCATGTTAGTTACTACGTTGCTATACTAGCTATGTGTATCTTAAAGTTGCAAAGGAAAGATAATAAAAAACAAAATACAGATTTCGTCTTTGAAAAACACTGAGGTTTTGGGGCATAAAAATACGAAGGAAAATGACAGACAGATTACGATTTGGTTCTGAACGTCTTTCAGACACTAACAGGTTAAAAACAATCATCTATACTATCCCCTCACAGGTTATTTCAGGCATAAAGGACAGAATAATTTGTTCATTTGTTCTCATGCAGCAAATTAACGGACCAAGAAGAAAGAGGCGTTTGCACCTTTCTAGATCTAGCAGGTTATTTGGCCCAATGTATATATTCCTCTTGAGAAACCACTTAGATCAGATGCACCCAATGAGAAATCCTCTGTGGTCTTACATTATTTTCTATTATTTCCTAGTACTTCCCTGCTTCCATTTCAGCCTGGTGTCCATAATAAAACATATCTTTTCTGGTTTTGCTAATCATTAAGCTCGCTACAACCTCACCTCAGAACCCTCCACATGAGCAAGGAAAGCTCAAGTCATATATATCACTGGTTTTAAGTTTCCTGACTTCTTCAGATCCTTCCTCCACAGTATGAGAGGAACTTGTAGGTTTGATTTCAACCTATTCTCCTAACAGGAGAAGCCAACCCCAAATGCACTTTCAGCACAGGCAAAACATTCTCAAAGGATTATCTGAGCAGCCATTCCATGACAGGGCTAATTCCAACTACCCGACCCCACAGAACACCCTGCACCCAGGGCAGCAAGGGGTCTTGAACATTTAAAACCATCCAATTCAATTCTATC
Organism: Rhinoptilus africanus; assembly: GCA_013400135.1. NCBI lineage: Eukaryota > Metazoa > Chordata > Aves > Charadriiformes > Glareolidae > Rhinoptilus > Rhinoptilus africanus. The sequence goes on from VXBO01015181.1 coordinate 21,389, forward strand.
AATAGCAGCTCAAATGTCCCGAGTGCTAGAAAGAATATGTAACTTGACTAATGAAGTGTCTCTCTCCATGACCAGGAAGAGCAGAGAAAACTTACACAATACTTCCAACGCATTGCAGGCACCCTTCTAGTATTCAGTCCTCCCAGCTGGACAACTCATACCCTCAGGATAATCACAGAATTCCTTGCTGCTCTAGCAATAGCCAATCCATGGGTTACATCCCAGCTGGAAGTACGTAGCTTCTCACAAGGACGGCCCCTAGCTCCTGTTAAAATCCTGTCAGTCTGTAATAATGGAATTATTATACTTTTTATCACTTGCCTAGGCACCACTCTCCTTCATGTCAGAACTGATTTTTATATACATGACTGACCCAATACTCCTCAAGACTATAATCCATTTGGCCTTCTAAAGATCAGGCCACTCTAAAGAACAAAGGACTCAAGAGGTAGCATTTTCCTAACTAGTTTACCATGTTTCCATGTGGTTCATGTTTCCGCATCACTGCCTTACTAGATGCACAAGGCTACAGAACCATCAAAAGAAAATTTACATTCAAAAGACATGGAAACAGATTCAGAACAAGTTACTGAATATTTGTCCTCATTTGCAAGTATTCAGATGCTGGCTTTCAATTAAATCATTAAAAACCTACAAGGCAGTTACAGAAACTTACATCTTTGTTCACTATTCGATCCCATGCACTTCCTCACAAAATTTCAGGAGATAAAAAATTTAGAACATGTAATTATCCCATCTTAATTTTCAGTCCCATGAGATTTCCGTATGACCAACACTGCCAAAGCAAGTAACCCTAGTCATTTGAGTAAATTTCTGAACTCTGTGTATTTAGTTCACAAGAAACGAAGTAATCACATCTTGGTGCCATCCATCATTATTTAGAACACTAAATACAACATTTGCAGGTGAGAATTTAAAAATTATTTTTACAACATTTTCAAGGTGATTATGCATACTTAAATCAAACGCATACCTTGTCTGGCAGTCATGTTCAGGCTTGAGAGTTTAGGTGAATTTACTCTCAATGCAATCCAAGTTGTGTTTCCCATCTTTGATATTGTTTTTGTTTGCAATACTTCTAGTACACTGGTCTCTTGCGCACATGCAGTTTCTTGCCCTCTGTTCACATTAGACACATAAGAGCAAAAACTCTCTGTTCGATGTCAGAGGCTCCTGAAACTGCTGCTTTTTCCCCAGGGTTTAACACTACAATGTTTCACATTTACCCATGGTGCTCAGCTGTGACCCTAACAGACTATACCTACAGAGGTGGAGTGAAAGTAAGCAAGGCAGCTGATATAACAAAAAGCAAAAATTTTTCAGCGTTGGGGTGCACTTACACCAGAACCTGGCATTCTGACAATGTTTGCCAAAGCCCTGGTAGTGCTTCCCCTCCCAGCCCCATTAATCCCTATGCTTATTTTGGTATCATTCGCACTCTGAACACATCAGCTGACACCATGCGACCCCTTGTAGTCTTCAACTAACAAGCAGCAAAGGAAACTTGACTGCTGTAACACTGCAAGTAGATAAACCAGTCATCTAAAGCTTGTGTCATGTAATGCGCCTTTAATGCAGTCAAGCTCAATTCAAGTGACTTTAGATCCATAAAACCCTCTGGAGGCTGATGACACTCCTCAGTAAGAACTCCTAGCTGACAGCGGCAAAGCCAAACTCCACACTTACCTCTCTTACTTGTAAACAGCATATATTTGCTTCTGTGGTCACTGAAGCTTTTCACTGAAACCCTGACAAACACAAAACAAAAGCTATTATCTGAAAAACATCACTGCTACTCTCATGTATGAAAAGCAGTGGTTAAATATTATTTTTGATACAAAGTATAATGCATCAATCATAAGTCTTGGGATACTACCATGCCATACTTCCTTCTAACTAAATTCTTGCATTATATACATTGGGGCATTTTGAGCTTTTTTTTTTTTTTATTAGGCATTGTCAATTTAAAATATCAGTGATATTTTTGTCAGAATAGTAGTAACTACAAGCTTTTAATAAAAAATGATGGAATTTTAACAGTGAAATTTAACACTGTTATACATAATATAGTAATTTCATAGAACTAGCTTACTCAATCTCAATACTATTTCAATAGACTATTTGGCTACAAAACAATCAGACAGCCTACCTTTTAATTAACTTATATGCTGAAATAGAAAGTAGAAGGAAAAGATGGAAAAGTTGTAGGTGGGGAGATGGAGGGACAATACATTTGATACAGTACAAACTAAGCATGGATCAAAGTGAATGCAGAGAATGAGCTCCAGAGAAATTTCAGCTTGGCTCATGGTCAGGTACACTCTGTGTACCCCAGGGAACACAGCCCAAACTCTACGAAGTTACCATCCCAACCATGAACTTGGGCTACATGGACACTTTTTATCTATTTAACCCTTGCTATGCTGTCAGACTGTTCTTTTTCTAGGCAAAGATTAATCATAGTTTAGATGTACTTGATTCTAGTGAGGCAGTACAGGTCTATACTTGGAACCATATTTAAAGCACTAATACTAATGATATTAAAAAGCAAGTTTTGTCTTTAATCATATTAGCAGAGGTTGTGCCTTATATCAGTAGACACTACTTCAAATCATCTGCACAGCCAGGGAAAGAAACCAAAGTCCTGTCTTGGAAGACCCACCGACCAGTATTCCCAAACAGAGTTTACAGGACGGCTCAGACTACAGTGAATATATACTTTTGGACATCAGGAAATTAAATCTACATGTAAACACTGTGAAATGCATCACTAGAACAATTTCCATCCGTGCCTGTAAAAGCAGGCCACGTGGTCTTCTTTTCCTTTCAAAGTTAGAACAGTGTTGATTTTTTTTTCCAATATATTCATGTGAACAAGATATTTCATCTTGCAGATTTTACCCCAGTTCAGTCTATGCACATTTTAAATAAATTAAGATGAAATAAATCCATTTTATTGTATTACTTTGTGCCACCTCTATGAAATAACGCTCATCTTTGTATTTTGTTAGGGATGTTGACATGCCTGAAAATGGTGCATGAAGTATAATCTTTGAGGATTGCAGTGCTAGAAAAATAAATCTAAGCCTATGTTTCAAGCCCAGAATGGCACCACTTTTGATTGAAATGCCTCTGAAACATCCATTCCAATACAGCTATGCTGTAAAATTCATACAATTGATCACTAGTGTAGCTGTAACAAAACTAGTGACTAGTAGCTTTGTTTTCTAAACATCTGTTCAACTCTTGCAAACATAAAACATTCCCACAAAATAAATTACATACAATCCTTCAGTTTCAAAAGGGAGAACTGCAAACTCACAGTAGGAAAAATCAGGTTACTAAGAAGGGCTGGTCATCCAGATCATGAACAAAATTAAAATAAGTTTTAATGTTTATTAATAGCAAAAAATCTCTTATCATCATCACAGGTCTTAGTCAAATAAGTTTGAGGTATGGCATCCCTAACAAAATAGTGATATTCTCTTATTTCTTGCCTGCATTCCTAGATCCAGGGAAACTCCCAAGCTCATAGAGTCCTAGCAGGATAATAAGAAAAGATGTATCCTAAAACAATAAAACTGCTTCTTGAGAGATCAAAACCGAATGTTTAATGAAAAAAAGTACACATGATCAGTTGAGAAAGAAAAGTCAACTTTAATGACTCATTATCTAAAACTGAAGTTAACGGATATCCTCTTTATTCATCACTTTATGATCATATCAACAGTTTTGCACAAATCCTCAAAATTTGTGCTAGAACAGGTAAGAAACTTCTGTTCTGATGAAGAAATTAATTTATTTTTTGGAATACGAATTTATAATAGTTCTCAGCTTCAACCTTAGTGGCACATTAGTAACTCCAGAAATCATCAGAGCTAAGAGAGGTAATAATAACACTTAGTGAAAGGGACAAGAGTATATTTAACTGTCAACTTCCCAATAGCTGAAGGAAGAAACCCCCTTGGCATTTTCTGACACTAGTGCCATTTCCACTTTGAGTTCTTCTTATCTCTAACATGAAGAAAAATAGCTTTATGAACTAAGAATCAGCAAGCTTTCCCTAATGATGGCATTCTACAATTGCCATTCAGAAAGACATCAGGAGGAGCCATTTTTTCAGCTATGATCAATGCCACTTATATTTTCTTTTACAGTGAAGGTGAATACTTTCACAGAGGGGTAAGTGGGCACGACCGTCTTATTAAGCAAATACTAGCTACAGAAGAGTTATCTATTAGACCTACTTGACGAGCAGACACATAGAAAGTCTTGTACTAAAAGGGAAAAGTTACATTTAACACAGCATCTGCTTTTATCACGTCACTAGAACAAAACAGGAACACAATTAGAGCACCCAAATCAAACTCTCTGTCATCATTTATAAGCTTAAAATAGGATGAGAAGAACCACAAGTTTCACAGAGTGTTCTCATTCAAGATGAAGCAAAGAACACGGATATAGCAAGATTCTGATGAGAGCAACAGGCCATTAAAATCCTAAACAAAAAACCTACTCCATCCTTCTTTCCAAACATTCAACTTACTCTTACGAGTTACAGTTTATAAATTTGAATTTCCTATACTATTTTAATTTTTAATTCACTTTTTGTGTTATAAATATAGTTAAGCTTGATTTCTGAGCAGCTGTACTTGAGGTTACACAATGTGGGTAGTTTTTAGAATGAAAAAACTTGTGAAAAATACTCATAAAATACAAGGTTTGGGCATGGGGTTTTTTCCTAATTCATGCAACTACTCAACACCAAGGCTTCTAATGAATGCATTAAAAAGGCAAGAAAAATATTCCTGTCTGGCTAATATTATTGGTAAAATTACTTATCCAAATTTGCAATCCTACTTAACTCTAAATTTACCGTATTTTGGACTTAGGAAGTAAGTTACACTTATTTGTACCAAATCTTATTGACTATTCGTTCAGAATGCAGATATACCAGATCACAAGAGAAATGCCACAGTCACCAAGAGTACATTACTCTCAATTATGAAGACTGTACCACTTCAAATGCAGTGGCCAGTGGTATTTTTCTCTGCTTAATATACATAAAGCTCATTCAGGTATGTTTAGCCAATGCTTCTATGGTTTTCAAGGATGGACATACTGTTGATTAAGTGAGAGGCCATCAACACCCATTTTACTCAGCGAACCCAAAAGGCGATATCACCTTTAAACACCTAGATTCTTTGTCAAGAACTTACGCCTACCTAGCAGCTCGATGATTCTAAAAATCTGCCTTTTTTACTAGACCATAACTCAGGAAAAAAAGATGGACACTTTCACTTCATCACAGAACAACTTTCCTCTGTTTTTACTGAATATGGTCCAAAATTTGATGAAACAGGATCCTTTGCCTAGGAGCATTTCCATGCAATGGGTCCAAGAATTACATCCAGACAGCAAGAGAGATTTAGTTAAAAATAGAAGTGTACTTTTACGTCTTTCATTTGCACATCCAAGTCTATAGAAAGAGTTGCAATGTCATGTAATACAACTAAACCATCTCTAGAATTCAATTAAGTACAAGGACACTCAGTGCCATACAGAAAAGTTACCTTATTAATACAAAAATAGGAAAAAAAAGATAAGAAATGATACATAGGCCAACTCATATCTCCAAAGTCACCACAATCAAAGTGCTTAAAGCTGGTTTTCCTCTAACAATTTCCCTCAAGCTAAGACTCAACAGTTGGCAGTATTTTGAATCCTAAAGCCTCTCTTTTCTCTTAAGGATACTCACCATGTACTTCCCCAAAGCCAGGAAAAATAATTGCCTATACACCCTACACATTTTCTGCGACATACAGGATCAGGGACTGTAAGACATTCCAAGCATTGACTTCCAGTCAGTTCCTTAGTGTAGTCACTGTAGCCAATGCCTGACAGCAAAAACGTGCTAGTTTGGGGTTTGGTTTGCTTTTTTAAAACACATTTATTTCTTTATTTTGACAGCAACTGTTCCAATTTAAACTACGGTTCAAGTCAGCATTATATTGCATCCTGACCCAAATCAGGAAAACGTCAATGCTACCATTAACTCCAAGGAGGCCATAATTTCCACCTTTTGTCCTCTAGATTAACCATACAGAGATACATCAGATATCTACGACAAGGAAGGAGGATTTTTTTCAGTAGCACATAGTTAGCTAAGGATTTTGATAGTTATATGTTGATAGTCAACGGTATGTGCACTTACAGGAGTCTAAACTTAAGTCCCATGACATGTCTCAAGGTAACAGTTTAAAAAGCCAGTAAAACTTCATAAGGCAGTTGAACACTTTTCAAAACTTCCACTGTGAACACTTTGCTTATTGTATATAACATGTACTGGGAATAATATATATCTGCAGTGATTTTATTTACTTCTTTGCATTTATATAGGAAATTTGAACTCTTATTACATTGCAGCCTTGTAAAACATATTACCATATTTCATTATCTAGCACACAGGCAAATGTGTCTTATGAACAATGCTCTATTATTATAATGAATTCTGAATATCTAGTATAAAATTGTCAACATTATAAAATAATGTAAAAGTAAGTGCACAGTCAAATGTCTACTACAAAGGAATGGAGTTTAACAGTCACATTTTCATTCTAAAGTTTGTCAATGAGAACTTAATATATTTCGACAAAGAAGTGTACTTCCATTATTTCATTAGACTTTATTACCCAGATATTAAAAAAAATGGAGGAGTAGCAATCAACT
>VXBO01015183.1:829-12601 GCA_013400135.1 Rhinoptilus africanus
CTGAGAGACCATCTGTCCTCCAGCTTTGAAAGAACACTGCTGATTCTCTCTTAAAAAAAAAAATACAGAAAAAGTTCGGCTGTGGATCTTTAGCTGTGGATTTTTTCTCCGTGCAGTCATCAGTTACGTGAAGAAAGAGCTTGATTTAGAAATCCTGTTTCCAATTTTCCATTTCATAGTACTGGAACATGTGATCTGTAGTTGGTCACTGAACTGTCTGAGATAATTTTAAAGTGCTAGTCTCTTCTCATGCACTGTAGAAGTAGATCCAATGTCAAAAATGTTGTCCTGAATTCCTCTTGGTAAGCTAGGTCCACATCTGATACGTGTTTGCTTCTTTATCGGATTTAGACTATAAATCTGTTTTAAGGTATGCATTTAAAGTGGCATAAATTTTACTTTCTAATCCACCTGATATCAGCAGGAGTGGTCAAAACAGTGGTTGTGAAAAAACTTATACTCATTCTTTTATTAAGAGACATTGCTCAGAATAAATGTGAATAAAGTACAAAGATTGTGTTGATCAGCTTACTCTATTTATCTGGGCTGAGTAAATGAACTCAGACAAACAGCATTTATATTACTAATCCTATCTTTTCTCCTAAAAAAGGGAAATATGTTATTTTTAGATCAATCATTTTTAGTATCTTTGGCAGATCTTTTAATTAACAAATCAGTATTAAATGCAATGTAATGAAGAAAAATCTCATTTTTCAGTGAAGAGTCACATATTTTCTCCCTGAAACTCACCAAAGCATATATGCAAAAAAGATATATGACAAAGAAGGGGAACTGGACCTGGGACTCAGATATTTGATTCAAAGATAAAAACCGCTAACATTTATTAGGAAGAAAATTTATTTTTTTTTCGAGTTCCAAAATCGGAATGAACAACAGTTGTTATAAAGGGAACACAGGAATGTTTCTTGAGGAATAAAGAGCTGCTCTGTTGACTCAGGGGATATGAGTTTGCATGTTTTTGACACAGGGATAACTGTGGAGCTAGTGTTTATGTTATGAGGAACAGTTAGTGTAGTAATCTATAATCAATGACAAAGAATGAGAAAGAGAAGTGTAGCTTTCTCTGTGTTATTTAAGATTTCTTGAAAGAAGAGATAGTTAAACATGGGAATGTAACACGCTGAAGAGGAAAATCTCCTTTGGGGATTGTAATTCCTTAAAGCAGGGTCATTACAAGACTTAAAGAGAGAACTGGAACAGAGAATCTGTGAAAACTAGGAAATAGAAATAGCTGACTCAAACTCTGCAACATACTAACCCCAGGTTCCCAAATCTCCTGATGTCTGATCATCAGATTTTGTGAGGTCTTGCTGAGCAGCACTACACGCTTCTGCTATCTTTTTCTTTTAATGGGCAAATAAACATCCAATCAAGCTTATCTATTAGAAGATAGACAGTTTTTCTTGGTTATTGCCTGCTCACCTGATTAACAGAGACTTACAGTGTAGAAAAAGATGCAGGAATTGTCAACCAATATGAACATATTCAGATGTTATCATGCTATTTGCATACATAAGCACTCATCTGCCTATGAAACCACAGCATTTTGATATCATAAGAATTGGGCATGAATTGTGTTCAGTCTTGCCTTATCAATCAGGTCAAAAAAAATCAAGCCATGCGTGTTCAAGAAATAAAAATACTTTGTACATAAATCATATTTCCTATGACATTTTTATAATGATAATGAATAAGCTGAGATGTCAAGTTACCTTATCAGTATATTCGTCAAATATATTGTCCAAAGCTGTAAGTTACTTGTCTCTCTATTACCAAAAATTGAGGAATAGTTCAGACATTCTGGTGATAAGCAGTATATAAGAGCTGAAAACCCATGTGCTAATGAAATCTGTAATGTCCATTCATATTCCATCCATGTGTGATCGTTAATCTGTGCTGTTCTTATATCTGATAGTATAAACAGTGGTGAAATAAAATAGAAATGCTACTTCGGCCGCCTTTGTGAAATCCATCTTTCATTTTAGGGCTTCGTTCCTCATTAAGTTCCATCAATGCATAGAGTGTTCTTCAAGGCTTAGGCTTTGCATTTGGAGCTCTGGTTTAGCAGAAAGATGTGCTGTTTCTTATGTAGTTGGCAGGCTCTCTCTAGATAAAATGCCACAGGCTTTTCAAAAGAGATAAATGACTTGTCCTGACTAAGTTTTACATGTTCTGTTGGTTTCATTCTTTCCTTTTCCATCCAAACTCATTTCCCTTCTAAACTCTTGCCATATACATGCAATATTTTAGTATTTTTTACCTTTTAAGTTCTACCCCTGTTTTCCCTTGAGACAGTTGTAGTCACAGTGAGGAACTTACCATTTTCAGAGATGAAACTGGATGCCTGAAGTGGAAGCAGTTTGCCAAGGGAGGCAAATTTAGGAAGCTCACTGATTCAAAGTTGTTTGTTAAATTATGACTCTCAAAAACCGTGCTTCTAACGTCCTATCACTTTCTTTTTTGTACCATTCCCCCCATGCTGCTCATTATTGTATGTACACTATAAGCACAATATGCATACTTAGGTAGGATATTGTTGGTGTTGTTATTCCTGTGCGACTTGATATTTTTAAGTCAGTCAGATGATTGCTCCATTTGGGTGGAATTTGTGTCTCATTCCTAATTGTCACCTTAGGCATATGTGCATTCTAACAACTATGGCTAAAATTTTGAAACAGTATTCCTCTTAACCTCCACCTCTGCCGCTTAGCAGTGTTCATATATTTCTGTTCTGCCTAAGGATTATTAGAAATCCTCATTAGATAGGGATAATTCTATCAAGATCTTTGTCTTGCAGTATTTTGTCATTTTTTTATGTCCTACTATCTTGTAACTTTTTCTAACTCGTTCATGGCACTTTTCTTAGGAAGGGCCTCTACTCTTTTTTTGCATGAGGTCTCCCTAAAGAATCTGATATAATTCTTTTGCGTGCAAGGGCTTAAAATAACCCAGTTTAGAGGCTTAAGCACTCAGAATAGACAATCTTTAGATTTAGAGAACTGAAAACATTGTCAGACTGAAAGGACTCCATGATAACCTTTGTCTCACATACTTTTGAATTACTCGGTTTGTTCTGCCAACAAATGTGTAGTTTAGTGGTAGGAAAAGAAGGAATAGTTACCATAGTAACTGTCATACAATCCAGTGTGGTGCTTATGTTACTGTACCTCTGAGACAATACAAAGCTGCCTTCTTAATCCCTTTAGTGTTCCTGGTTGAATGGTGTATGCCTAGTAAAGTGGCACTTGTAGGTCCCTTGGCTGTACGCTCTATTTTCTGTATCCTCCTCAGTAAAGTAGTATGAGATGAAAAACAAGCCCAACATTCAAAGACAGAAACTTAGTGCTCTGCTTGAAAAACACACAGCTTTCCCCCAGACTGTAATGATTGTGATTTTATGAGCTTTTTTTACATCCTCCTAAAATTTTTAAACACTAACTGATGTTAACAGAGATACAATGAACCTTGTTCAAAGCATAGGAGATGCCTCAGAACCACTTAATTTTTCCTAAGATAATTGAATTTATTTATTTTGTTGCTTGCTAGAATCAGTGAACACTGGGGACAAAATAAGACAAACATAAAATGAAGACTTAGGTGATTGTTTAGTCATAGATTTTGACATGTTTAACATCTGCTAAATTTCCTCTAACACAGTGGAATGACTGAAAGTTGTGATCCCAGTGCAGTGGACAGATTCAAATGAATACAGTATTTTGTAGTAGCTTTGTCCTTAGTTTTTTATGTCAATGATATTTCATCAATTCCTATTACCATTTGAATTTTCACTGAAGTGGAGACTGGCATCCGTACCATAGGAAAACGCTCCAACAAGTCAGGTGTAGGGAATTTTGGGGAAGAGTTTAAAGAATGCCTTTTGTTATTGCATATTGGACAACACATTAAATATTCGTTCAGAAAGAGGATAGATTGAAAATTAATTAAGCCTAGAAATTATGACACTTGCCTGAAATGTGGGGCAAGGGAATATTTGCTCTACTTAAAATTCAATTGATCTCTAGGAACTGAAACAACATTAACTGTAAAAGATTCCATGTTTTAAATGTTCTCATGGGATGTTTCGGTTCAAAACAGTTACATCTTTTGACTGCACAAAAACACCCAAATTTAGCTATTATTTCAGGAACTTTAATTTTTCTCCTGTGTCTGAATCATGATGTTTATGCTACTTTCTCAGCTGCCTTTTCTCTCAGGCTTTCTTTTCTTTTCAGTTTGCTTGCATCTTAATTTAGGTAGGTACTGTAGCACAAACAAATCCTCTCAGATGCCTTAAATTGCAGCTTGATCTTGAAAAGCTTCAGTTTCCAGCAGTCTAAACTGAGAATTTTCTCCTCTTGCCCAAATGTCTCTGTACTTCTAAACAGTTGTAGATCATATACGACTTGTAGCTAGCTATGAAAAAGCTTCTGCAAAACCAAGATTGATGCATCTCTAAGCAGTAGCACAAGTGAAGTTATACTGGTAGTATTTTAATGTTAGGGTGTAAGTTGCAAACAATACCTTTACAATTCCAGATCCTATAAAATAAAATGATTTAATATTTTGATCTTTAATATTTGCATACACAGCATGAGTTTTAAAGGTAAAATGTGATTCATGCATCATCATTAATGCCTCAAAACCAGGTCTAACAAACGCTTGCTTTGTTCTTGTACATCTTTCAGCATCTCATTTCATTTAGGAGTGTGAGATCATTGTTTTGACTTACACTGAAAACCACTTGCATGAATCCATGGAAGTCTATTAGAAACCATAAATAACTTTCAAAGTTAATGGGGACAAAATCATGATATATATATATTACAAACGTGTATATTTTTAGTTCAGTACAATAGTTTGCATGACTGTTCTTTATGAAATCTATTCAGAGAACCAAGGCAGGCAAGCCCCTTCCCCCAACCCAGGGCTGTCGCACAGGTTGTAGCCAGGTAGCAAAGCAGGCCACAGGGAAACTGCTTGTTGTGTTAAGAGGACTATATTTTCAATATTTGTCTGTCAGAGTCCCAGGACTTTCACTGATCTACTATCAGAGTCCCACCAAAGAACTTCCACTGAATCAGATTCACAAATATTTGAAATTAGTTATTTTATTGAGAGCGACAGTCGCAGATTCGAGATTGCCGTTGATAAATTCACTAGCTACAATAGCGCTAATTAATTAAGGTTAATATTGCTAGCAAAAATAACGATACTACAATAACCCGGGGTAACATTCACCAGAGAGTGAAAGGCGCAGTGCTTACCCAGAAAGGCGTCCCTTCCTGGGGTGGAGGAAGAGAACACAGCCCATTGACTGGTCCATCAGGTATCAAGTTTCTTCTCTCCCAATTTAACAGTCATTCTCTCCATCCTTTTATCCCCAAAATTATGAGGTTTCCCTCCCCTAGGTGACGTGTCGTATGATTTGGGTGGAGAGACGAGTGCTATAGTCACATATGTTTAGCATGATCTCTAAAATCTTCATTAGCATATACAGGGGTGTCAACTTTAATATGCATTTCACAGGTAATGAGGCAAAGCTCAATTACTGGCCATGGTAGCCTCTCAAGGAAACAAAGAGCCACACAAAGTCTCTGTTATCTTGATTTTACTGTCTCTGCTGACGAAAAGCAGGGCTGTCCTGGCTCCCCAAGACTACCCCGTTGTTTATGTATCCTGTGATAGCCAGGCAAGCCTTCACTCCGCTGGACTGCACAAGAGATAGCAAAGCCAGTCTTAATTGCTCTTTAAGCACATAGAGTTCACCTCATTATCCAAATTCCACACTGCTATCCTTGGTTGGGCTGAAATGGGGTCATGGGCCAAAGGCAGGGGTAGGGAGAGGCCCTGGGGGCTGGGCAGGTACAATCAAGTGTATTATTTCCTTCAGGGACTTGGTATTTACATTAATTTAATGTGCAGATACAAAGAATATTGCTTATTAAACACATCTGATTTCTTTGGTGTTGTTAGCACAGTTAACGATCTAAAACTGTCATTTTAAATAAGCAATTTTGAAAACATTAATGCTAAATTTGAAATATTCTTTATTCACAGGTTCTTCAAGTACACCAAAATGTAAGTTTATATATTTCTCCAAAGAAATAAATATTTTTTCTTTCCTTTAAATAAATCATAAATTTACAATAAGTCATATATCTATACCTTAATAATAAATATAATAAATAAATACAATACATAAACATAATACCTTAACTATCAGTTTGCCAATATGAATTTGTAAGCATAAAATTTTATCAGAACACCTGAAGTGAATTTACTTTGAGGTCATCTGTAATGTTTAGCACAAAATAGTAACTGTTTTAAATGCAATGATGTAACAGTTTTTATTCATGAGCATAGCCTGTTCGCATGTGCATTTTTCCAATGGAGAAAACCAATTTAAGGCATAATGTACTTCCCACAACTTAGTTCTAAACTTCTGTTATCAAAGACCTTCTGTTCATCTATCTGAGTTAATAAAAATTCAAGAAGGCATCTGAGCTGTTGATATACTTCTTGCTTCCTCAAAGCTGGTTGACCAGAGAAGTGATGGATTTATCCATGCAGAGACACCAGCATATGGCTATTATTGTACTATATCATGGTAAAAGCTCTATGTGCCACTATACTATGAAATGGTTGTAGCTTGTTCAGCTATGGAAAACTTTTCAACATATCCAAGATTTTAAAAAGCAATGTAAGGGAAGAAGAAATGTATGTGAGCAAAAATTGTGAGAATTCTCCACTACCATAATATAGTATTACCTCTGAGATGACAAACACAAGAATTAACAGCACACAAAACACTATAAAGATCTTTTTGTGAGGAAGATTATCTTGTTTTATAATCTTGAAACTTTCACTGAATAATATGAAAGCAGAATGGATTTGAATTTTAAAGAAGATATCTTTTTTATCACTCAAAAAAAAAGCTATTTTAATTATCATAAGCAGTGGGATTTAAATTTTACATCTTATCCGAAAGAGCATATCTCCTAGAGAGTAATGCCACTTACATCATGTTGGCTTTCCTGAGCACTAGCCCAATGAAAAAAATTCCAAACATCTGGTGTTTCTCTGGAAGTATTTTATATGGGTGTAACTTGACCTCCTATTTTCAGTCTTTTTAAAGACTTATATTGCTAGTAAAAATACAATGATTCACTTTTATTTAGTGCATTACTACTGAAATTTTGTAACCCTGAAATAAAATTTAATTGAATTTATATAGGGCTAATCATAGAAACTATGAATAACTTCGTAGATGAATAATCTTGAAGATTTATAATTCATCCAAGAACGTGAATTTATTTGAACAATAATTTAGAGAATTCTCTTTATCCTTTCTTTGGTTTACACTGGAAGAAGAATATTTGATGCTAAATCATGGAAGTCTAATTAAGAATTTTCAAAAATAATTTTGAAATATCACCAAATAATATGATATATATTCTTATTTCATACTTCCTGTATCATAGCTTCATGAGTATGGTTTTTTTTTTTTATCTTTCTTTAGAGTTTTTCTGCTGCTTCATTCTAGGGGAGTATTTGTGCAAAATTAATAGAATTTCAATTTTTGATAAACTGTTTAAGATTCTCCAAACATATTTTTCTGCATAATAAAAGAAAAATTAAGTCTATCTAAAATCAGAATGACTTAAATGAGGTATTTGAAAATTTATGTTTCATATAGTATTATGTGCTCAGATTTTCTTGAAACTATTCACTTAAATGGAGAAGAAAAAGTCAGAAGAAGCAGAAAATATATAAACATTACAAATACTTAAAAGAAATAAAGACTTTGATTCTCAACAGGATACAAAACTTCCTAACAATATTCCTTTTCTTTCTCTTAAAAAATATTTTTATGATATAATGCTTTTCTAAATGTTTTTACATATTAATTTACATAGCTATGTTAATTTTCTGCTTAGATTGTGATTTCTAATGGCTTCTTATTCCTAATAAATTAGGCTGCTGAGGCTTCACATAAATAATAGTGTTATGCTAGTAGAATCTATAAGATACCAATACCAAGTGAATCAATAGTAAATTTATTGAAATTGATGTAATTACATTAATGTAAAAGTTGTGTGAAACTAAAATAAGTTATTTTTCTTTTATGGACTTAGTTTTTTTAGTTTGATTGTATTTCATTCTACCTTTAAATTTAAGTAATTTTCAGAAAACATCATGTCTTTATATCCCCCTTGATACAAATTTCAATTATAATATACTAAAATTATAACCATAATTCTTTTGCAATAAAGGAGAGAGGTAATGCAAGACACAGGTGCTAAAGGATATTTTGAGGTAGTTCTTTAAAAAGGATGCCTTCTTAAATATTTAATATGATTATGAAACCAATAAAAATGAAAAATACAATTTAATTTCTTCTTTTATTAAAAAAACCTGAAAACATAAAAAAAGCCTACACTGCATTTTTAATTAATTTCATGCATTCTCACAATGAAATAAGCTAATATTTTTACTTTTTGCCAGTCATATTTAATATTAAGAGTCTATGTAAATTCGAAAAGCTATTCAATCCTTCAGCACTTAATGCAATATTCACAGGCGTGACTAGAAGCAACCATCTCCCCTCATTTCTGTTAGTTAATATCCTTAAAAAACAAAGTGATTGCAGATTTGGAACCTGAAAGATACCTTAAATTCTTCTGTGTAGAATACTCTCAAGCATTTTTTCAACTAACAAGTTAACAAGTGGTATGGAAGGATAGCAAATAATGGGACTCAACTTCACAAAGAAACATTCAGATAAATTGACAGCTTTATAGTTGAGTGCAGTTTGCAAGCAATCTCAAGGCTATCTGAAGACAATAGTGAGACTTCTATTAGAAGTTGTAAATGGTGCAGCATTTAACCTTAATATGCCTTTTTTAGAAGGAGAAATCAAACTCTGGGACTAATTGCCTTGGGCAGTAGGATCCCCAAAAACAAGCACCAATGACAGATACTCTAACAACTCAAATATCCGTTCTCTTTGGAAGTTCTTTGTGCATTTATCTAGGTCAGTGTGGGACATACTTGTCTTACTATTTACAGTCCCTTAAAATAATTAACCCACAAGAGAACAAAATAGATTTTACTTTAGACAAGTAAAAGTCAGCAAAAGTCAGGAAAAGATTGCAAAAGAATAAAGTATTATTTTCATTCTCAGTAAAATATGAAAAGTTACCATATATTTCTCTGTAGAAGTAATGGGAAAATAATTCACAAAAATAAAGATAAAATCATAGATAAGTCATTTGACCATGAGGAATTAAGGAAAACTAAAATCTGCGAACGACTGTCATGGAATATTACGAGCATGGAACTAACATAAATCAGATCAGTTCACGTGTACAGTCATATTTAATCTGGAAAATTAACCATTTAAGGATCCAGATAGCATTTTTTCTTTTGAATTTGAAACTTGCATAATTTGGGTTAGGAAATGCTAAAAATATGTTCTTTCCAAATAATAGAATTATTACGTATATGTACATATATACACATTCCATATATTACATAAATGTACATATATATACATTATGTATTATATATTTTTTACCCATATAATAATTATTTGTGATAAAATACAAAGGTAACATGTCCACTCCAGTTTGGCTATCCATGTTCAAGGCCAGCTTTGACACTGTGCAGCCATTGTATCAGATGTCTGTGTAAACAGCTAAGTAAACAACTAAGAGTGAGCTATGTGAAGACCCAGCTGAGTGCTCACCCTGCACCCTCCAGCCTCAGTACCAGCCTTAGTACCAGCCATGCCTGTGCCCAGCCTGGTACACCAGGCATCCTGGGCTCTTTTTAAAATGCAGCCATTCTTTTGGCCCTTATCCTCATGGTGAAAGAGATAAATTAATAGTAAATGTATTTCTTCAAAGACTAGAGGGATTTTTTTTTTTTTTCAGTACCCTGATATAGCTGCATGTTTCAGAAGGTCTCCTATCATTCTGGGAATGTAATCAATATCTGTAAAAGCAGTTCTGATAACTTCCTCTGTTTGGAATATTACGATCGCTACATTTGTTCCTACCTCTACTTTTTAAGATCTCAAAGTCTTCACTGGTTATGTGCATAGCTCATCTACTCCCACGGCTGGATAGACCATTTATCTATTCTACTCATAGTGTTAAGTGGGAATCCAAAAACTTTACCCTGTGCAATGCCAGCTTGATATTATGCTTTTTCAATTTAAGTTCAGAAGCAAAGTGTAGTATTCAATATATGAAAACATGCAAAACGGCGGATCTCTTCTATAGCTGGGTAAATGCTTCATCAGGGAAAGCATACATTGAAGTAACTGAGTAGTACAATAGAAGTTCACATACAAACAAATATATTTGCATTAGGAACGTGACTTAGAGATACATCTTGCCAAACAAAAACAATAGAAGGAATAAATTTTTCAAACCTGACATAAGTTCAAGGATTCAATCTCAGAAAGGAATAATTGCAAAGTGTTTATAAAATAACTTTGATAGAAACATCATCTTTCCATACATTTGTGAATTATATAAAGAATTAATATACTATATTTATAACTTATTCTAATTTCTACAGAAATATTTACCATGGTGCATACACATAAATATTTAAAGATACATCTTCCAGGTTTTTACATAAATAATTTTCCATGTATCTTTCATTTCTACCTTTTACACATGTGAAAAAAAGCAAAATTCTTTCAGGAGAGTACATTCATGAATTTAATTTAGGAAATAAGATTCTTTATATAATCATGTTACGTGACATCAGTTACTATTTCATGGACATTACTAGTGGTGAGGGATAGTTTTGTATTTGTAACTAACAATCTTTATGTTCTAAATCAAAATGTTATTTTAAGAAGTTTTTAATTCCAATATTTTGAATAGATTGTTATTTAATGCCACTTGCCTTGTCCTTATTTCATTTAATAGCTTTTATTTTCCCTGCAATTAGTAACAATAACCATTATAGCCTTTCCCAGTAGAGTAACAGGCACACTGTGTGTTTTCTTTTTTGTTTTCTTTTTTAAATACAGGATAGTATTTTATACATGCTTTGATTGTTCACAGAAATCCTGTGACTGAATACAAGAAACTTAGTACTGTCTTCCCTCAGCTAACTTACAGAATTAAGCATTTAGGTGTAAAGAAAATGAGAACAGCCATATTGATTTTATGTGGCTAAAAATTTACCCCATTATCCTGTCTCCCACAAAGAACCTAAATAAATGCACATTGATGGATACTTGTATTACAGCAAGAACATGACAAGCATCTACAGTATACCTTCCTAACATTCCCTCAGTCTCCAGCTATTTTGAACTATTTTCTGGGCTTCTTGACATTTGTATATTTGTAAAGTCCTTGAATCTCTCTGCCAACTATTCATCAAAGTGGTCCATAAAAACACTTAAGATTCTTGAACCAAAAGAAGTCCTTTAGCAGTGACTTCTGTAGGACTACTTCCTATTAAAATAATAACCTGGTTTGTTTTTTTTTTTCTTTTTGTTCAAAACGTGGGTCTTGTAAGTAGAGCCAAATATTTAGGTACTTTTTCTGAGCATTTTTTCCCCTCTACTTTACCAAATGTTTAATTGCTTCCCACAATTTGGTTTTACAATTCAATTTTCTGTTACCAAAAAATAGGTACTTTATAGTAAATTAAGTAATAGTAGTACAGTAAATTGAGTAGATAAGCGTCTGGGATAGTCCTATACAACAAAAAAAAAAAAAAAAA
>VXBO01015183.1:23332-61113 GCA_013400135.1 Rhinoptilus africanus
AATTCATTTGTCTGTCATTGATTTTCTAAGTCTTCCAGTTGACTAGTCTTCCCTTTCCCTACTCAGAAGCTTCTCTTGCAGAAAATTTCTCAGGGGAAGAACTTTTACAGTTTTTTAACAACCTTTCATCCAAAGTTTCTTACAGATAAATTTTAAAGGACCCTCTACCATAGTTCCCTATTTTTCAGAGTCCTCCAGTTAGAAAATGAAATAGCAAATAACACAAATAAAATACAGGAATACTGATTTTTAAAGATAAACATGGTATAATTCTTCTTTAACTTTCTGCTGACATAACCCTTAGATATTTCATTAAGAAACTTCCAGTTTCTGAGAAATTAATCTGTCTGGTTTAATGTTGTGCTTCTATATATCTGAGTAAGGAATTGTTAATGGATTGCAGTGGCTTCTCCTAATTCCCAACTCTTAATGGAAGGCAAAGAATAAAAATCTGTATTTTCAGAATGCTAAAATAAAATAAGCTAAAATATAAATTATTAATATGCTTTCAAAAAAATTGTTTTATATCTTCATGGTGAGATGTATTTTGGATGCATAAAAATGTCTGCAAATAAGCATAGGTAAGGGTGTTGATAATTAAAATATATTCTTGTATACTACTCCGAAGATCAACAGGTATTTGTATAGTGTAATGATAAAGTCTGACAGGCAGTTGCAAAAACTACAAAGTAGTCAGGGAACTAGCATTCCAAAATCAGTAAACAGATTTTAAAAGCCCATTTAATTGAGAGCAATAGTTTATATGATGTCCAGTATTTAATCAAGATCTGAAATGAAAGACAAGAAAAGCTATTAAAAATCTTGAAATTCTTTCAAGAACTTCACAGAATGCCAGATTCAAGAGATGTTTTATTCTGATTCTGGACATGGCTGACTCACAACTGAGCTTTAACTCTTGCTAGACAACTCTTGGTCTACAGACGGAATGTTGAAATCAGCCCAGAGTACCTTTGCTTACTTAGTTAAATTGAAATTTAGCTGTTTGGTGAGGTTGTGAAGTATCTGAAAATTATATTCGTGGTACTAGGAACAGATTTTGTAAAATAACTGTATTTTTTAGTATTTTATACTATATTAAAACATTGTTTCAAACCACAGAGGAACAATCACACTTTCTCTGGTGTATGAGTTCAAGCTCAGAAACAGAAATGCTCAAGTGCCTTAAAATTACAGAAGTTGCAGAAGAACTAGTTGCAAGAAATCCATGATGAAGTCTGTTATTTCTGGATCAGTTCCGGGTTTTAGAGGCATTTTTTTCTCATGTCTAAAAAAGAAAACGCTCAAAATGTTTAGGTGGGTTAATATTTGGTGTTCCAGTAAGATAAAGTTGCATGGCTAGATGCAAGATAACATGGCAAAAGGAAGTTAAAGTATTTTTATATTCTCCTTATTCTTTGTTCATTTGAAGGCCAATGCAGTCCTTAAGATAACAGTCTGCCTGCATTCCCTGTAGCCCTAGTCTAGTACAGAAACAGCAGGTCTGACACTTCAGTTTTTCAGTCTCTCATAACTTGAACCCAGTTCTATTCTTACGTTTCTTTCACCCACCTATATACCACCCACACAGCCAACTCTGGGAAGAGACCGATGTGAGAATATACTTGGGGAAAAGCTGAAGTCTTGCCCAGGCTGCTGTAGCAGGACATAAATCATAAAACATATATAAATCTTTCTTTAAAAAAATGCTTTTCTTGCTCAGAAAAAGGGAGAGAGATTTGTGACAGAACAGAGGAAAGGAGGAATAGTTCCTTCTGAGGAACTACTTGTGTATGTTTTTTTTATTTTCTGAATGCAAGTGTAGATCATCCACTGTATTCTCTTACTGTACAGAGGTACCATTTTGCTGCTGGAGCAATGACAAGGTTTGTGTTGCAGTGCTTGATATTGTTATAGCAAGAATAATTTGTTTTATTTCTTATGCTTTGTATCTCCAAAAGATGATATTCACTCATTTAATAGAAAATCAAGTGCTGGATTATTTCAGATTTCAAGTAATTTACTTTCTTATAAGTAAAATGTCCCAATAAGTAAAATAGTCTAATCTCATGCTCTCTAAATTAGCTAAGGGCTATTAAGGTGTTTAGAAGGTAGTGTACTAGCTAATGATTCTCCTGACAGTGTGTCTCATTATGAGTTAGGATATGATACACCCTGGTATCTGAAAGAAATCTGAATTTCAGTGTATATAACTCCTTTAATTAGATTTATCCTTTCTGGTTTTGTTCTGGTGTCTGTGATCCATACACAGACATATTCAGTAGCCAAATTTATTTCAGTCTCATCAGTGTTTTTTTTTCTTTAGACTGAGGAAAAAACTCTCAGTAAATGAATCCTCATTCTGTGAAATTAAGATTTAAAGGTAGAGCATGGTTTATTTTGCTAGAGTGTCTTACATCAACAAGCAATGTTACTGTTTGTATAAAATATTATTATATGAATAAATGTTCATAAATTTTCATTAAATTTAATATATTATCTCCACAGATTTCAAATAGTGTTAAAGTAAGAAGAGTAAAGGTGAAATACTTAAAACAAAAGCAAAAGCACCGTAAGGTCTCTTGGGCAAAGCCTGTTTGTCCTCAGCATTCCCCTGGAAGCAGGATTAACCCCAAAATATTCCTCTGAGACCTGAGGAACCACATTACTAGTAATTTACTAGCCAAACCTGCTTATTAGGCAGGTGAGTACTTACAGACATTTCATATGTGACAATGGATGCTTAGTAATTAACACTTTTCCTCTTCCTTTCTTTTGTCAAAAAGTGTCTGGCTTTCTTTTGGCTTAAAACATCAGTGCTGCTAGTGTTTTGTTATCTCTATGGGATCCTCAAACTCAATGTTACAGACAAGTGCATTAATTTGCTTTTAGACATTCACATAGTTCTCCCTTTCAAAAGTTATGTATATATAAATGTTACAAGATATAAATTGTCTTCTCAGAAAATTTTTGAAAGTATGTAAAAGTATTTTAATACTCGAAGTTCTTGAGCAATATGTCATGCCAACATATGGTTAAAAACTTTTAGACCTACAGACACAAGGTGGTAGTATCAGCCTTCAGTAATAATTGTTTGGGGTGACATTGCTTTTGGTTAATAGCTTTCATTCCCTCTTCTCTCCAAACTAGGGCTAGAGAAAATCCTTCTCATCTGATTTCGGTTCTGCTAACATTCAGTTTATATCTAGAACTACTCATGCATCAATCAAGTAGTAAACTGCTTAATTACAGAAATGCAAATGAAATCAAAGTAAGGACCTTTACCTCTCCCAGCAAGTTANAGTAGTCATAGCAGCATTAAGAAAAAAAAAAGTTTTGAATCTACTATTTAGCATTTGTCCTTTTTTTCAGGAAGCAAATTAGCATGGTTTAAAGTAATTCTCCAATACGTTACGGCTTTATGCTCTATTTCTGAGTGAGATTTTAAGTCAAGGCATCAGCTTGACATTTAACTTGTTGCGCTGGAAGATTGTGTGTAGTATGGTATCCATGATCATATTCCTATAGTCACACCAAATTGTGGCAGGTCATCCCACTGATCACTTAATACTCTTGTACTACCTCTAAGAAACTCCAGAACTACAGAATACTGATTTTTTTTTTTTCCCACCAATTTGTTGTGGTGGCTGTTCTTTCCTCTCCAGTCATCACCTTGTGATATTACAGAAAGTTCAGTTTGTTCCTTTTCAGCTGCAACCTGTAGAAGCCCATCTGTGCTGTACTACTGTGTAGTGTTCCTAATAATGAAACTCACACATAAGTAAAAAACATCTGGTTTTCACTGGACAGTATTTGATTTTCACACTTGAAATAACAGGACTGCAAAATATAACCTGAGAGTGAATGATATATATGGAAATTAATCTTTGGTTACAGAAAAGGTCTTTTAGGTTAGGCTTATCTTTCATTATTGAACTCATGCTTCCAGCAATCTGACTTTATATGAAAACACATAACCCAATAAATACAACACAAAATAAAGGTTATCTTGTCTGTATTTCAATTATTTATCTATAAATTGATGATGCAGATAATACTTAGCCTGCCACTCACTGTGTGTATAACATATAATGCTATTGTCTAATTACCTTACTGGCATAAGTTTAGAATTCCTTCATTACTCATATGAGAAGGCTACAAGTCAGAATTGCTAGGTTCTCCCAAACGAATGCCAATGAAAACCTGTTATGAGTCTCAAAAATGGATTATCTGTGACAGGATGATTGAGCAATAGCCAGAGAATGGCTGAATATGAATAGCTCCTGGAAAATCAGCCCATCAGTTTGATGACTGAATTTTAATTAAGAAGCCTATGTTTTTTCCCTACGACTTTGTTTGAACTATGTAAAACTTGTATGACCAGATTCAATTAGATAAGAATTATGAAAAATTCTTATTTAGCTCTGGATTAATTTTAGTTTGATTAGAGACAAATTATAAATATTAGAATGGTAAATATCAAATCTAGGCTCTCCATTGGTACAGAGCCTGAAGAAGGAATTGGATTTGAGGATTACAGTATTTCCATAGTTTTTGTGAAAGTTTATTTCTTAAGTAGGGAAATTTCTGCTATCAAAGTTTTTCTTGCATTCCCACCATGTGGATTAAAACTAGATTTTAAGATACTTCTAAAATAAAATTCTTACTAAGTGTGAAACACAAAGAGAACTAGAAATTCCAGATAGCTGTGCAGATGTGGAGATCTAGGCCTGAATCCAAGCTTCCTGAAATCCAGATACAAGCCTTTCGATTTAAACTATCTTTGGGCAAAATAAAATAACACCATCTTTACCTTGCAGCTCTAATAATGCCAGATGAAAGACATTCTAAGATTATAGACAGACGTTATTTCTCTCCATTCAGACTTAACTGGATCAATACTTCTTTCTTAAATTATATTTTCACTATGAGAGGGAGACTGCCATTTTTCATCAGTTGCATTAATACTAAGTGCTCCCAAATTTCAGAATTAAATAATTGTGTTAAAACTAATGTGCAATCGAAAATAGTTACAGTTATATTGATTTACTCTGTATCTCTGAAAATGGAATTTGCAAGTTTGTCAGGTTTGTAAAATAGAACCTTTTAATAAATCTAGAAATATTAGTTATTCTATAAAGCTGAGCATTTAACTGTTCCATACTGCAGTTATTATAGAAACAGAAGCACTGAGAATTTAAAAATGGTCTGAATTCATAAAGATATATTTCCTCTTGTGCAGTTTATATCTTCTACAGGCAGGAATATATTTCTAGGATAAAATTAGAAACAGTTAAGCAATTTACTTTAGATCTGGATGTAGCAAGTATATGTGAGAAGAAAATTTTAATCATGAATCCTGTAATTTGTGTACCAGTCTGAGAAGATTGAATGTGGGCATAGAAGAGTGGGATCACATCTGGATTTTACTTTCCTGTACCGAACATTAAGTTCTCATGTAAGAGAAATGATTTTGAAATAAAATTTGACCCAAAGAGATTTTTTTAATTCACCTTCCCTCCTCCACTTCCTGTCTCATAATATGGCTTAAGGTCTAGGATTTCAGGTTTTTTTCAGTTCTGCTTTTGTTTTATTTTCCATCAAACTGTATTGTGATCTCAGAGTACATTTACTCCGCTTCTGTTTCATGATTTGGCTATCCCACACTGTAAGAAGTGGTATAAATCTAGGATCAAGACTTTCCAGGACTGATATTTCAGCTGATTAGGGAGATAATAAGTCTCCAGTCTCAGATTTATATGTAACTGAGAGACACCTCTTGTATCATTGCATTATATAAATTTATTATGCTCCCCTATAAAAGTAATTGTCCAGCATAGTTCTTGTTTTCTTGTGTTACTTATTCTTTAGCTTCACATATAACCATAGTAGTACGTATATTATCTTTTGTGCTTTCCTCAAAGTGAGATTCACCTGTGGAAGATCATCTCCTCATAATAGTCCCAGGGGCCTGGTCTGATGCTTTCAAACTCAATAGATAGAAAGAGTTCTAAGATAAAAATTCAGGGATCAGAAAAGTAAACATCTGATTGTAAAATTAACTGTATAGCTCTTTAACATCACAGTTATGGTTTTAAGGACAAAAAAGTGGTATCTCTTTCTTCAAAATACATATTTCCAAATTAGATATCATACCATTTTTAAAGAGGAATAGTCAAAGTGTTTATATGTTTGTGATTTGTTATAGTTTCACCTCTTGATTTTCCAGCTCATACTTCATAAGCAAGGAAAGCAATAGAATGTATTTGGTTTTTTTTACTGAACTATATTGACAATGGACAGATTATTTCTTTTTCATTGTTAAGGCAAGAACGGATCCTAACCTTAGATAATTAAAGGTTAGGTCTTTTAAAGAGACAAAATCATCATTATTTGCAATTCCTCAAAAACTCCAAGCTATTCTTCCCTCCTAATAGTGTTACTAATGCAGAGGAAATATAGCATGAGGTTGTCTTATGGTTTTATTCAGAGATAAAATTTCAGTTAACTTGTTAACTGAATTCAATTAACTTATTAAAAGTTCAGTTACATGTAAATTCAAATGGAGGAATAGTTCCGTATTTGACTTGCATTTTTCTCCCTATATAAAATATTAAATTATGTTAAACGTTCAAACAATGACACATCTGTTTTTCTTAAGAACAGACAAGTAGTTTTAAACAAATGCCAGTCATACTCCTTGTTGCCAATAATGCCAAGACATAGAAGAGGACAACTCCGGAATGGGTAAGAAATAATAGGAAATTAACAGCACATTCCTTCACTTGCTGTCTTTTAGCATTGGACCAAAGCAAAATATTGGGAAAACACAGAAAAAAAATATTATTCTAGATGATTTTTCTATTTAATGATTTGTCTTCATTGTCTTACACGTAAAGAAAAAATCAGGTCCTCTGCATGTGGACAGAGATTCTGTGCAGATCCATTTTAACTGTTGGTACTGTTCAGCATGATATGTATGAACAGGAGGTAAGTATGACATATAGTTACGTAGAATGGAATTAATTTACATACAGTCCAGTATTGTACAATATAAAAACCTAGTCTCGATATTTAAAAAATTCTTATCTGGAAATGTACGAGTAATGTCTATTATGCTATCATGTAGTACATGAAGTATTAGACAGAAAAATAAATGTACAGACTTTGCAATAGATAATAACAGAACAAATACATGGCATGAACAGAGCATTAGCAAAAAATTGTGCTGGCAAAGTGACACTTGAACGGAGGGCTCCACGATACACATGTGACCATCTAAGCCTAATACCCATGTAACTTTTATAATGGTGGAATCTAGAAACCACATCTGGAGTTGTTACAGGTATTTATTTCCCTACAGAGGCAGCCTAAATGTTACTACTCTGTCAAAAAGTTGACAGACTACTAGTCTTCATTGCTTTGTTATTTTTTATCCAAACAAGAAATCCTGTATTCTAAAAAAAAAAAAACAAAAAACCAAAAAACTACTCTGTCAGCCCTGCTTAACCTCCATTAGAGATTTCAGCAATTAGGCTGTCTATCTTCTCTAAAGCCTAAAAGGTGTTACTTGGTTGTCATAAACTGGAATGGCTGATGGTCCTAACTATTTCGCTGAATAAGGGCTGGAGCTGAGAGGTTAGGAGAATTTTTTAAAAAAACGTTTCTGCTTGCTTTGTGTGTGCTGTATGTAACACTATCCTGCAGAAGAAGTCTAAGGTTTTGCATACAGAGTTGTCAAAACATCAAGTATGTTTCTATTAACAATATACAATTATAATTCCCCTCTATTTTATAGAAGAAAGTGTTTAAATTATCTAATATTTTTGAGGAAATGAATGTCATGAAAAAGACATAAAAACTTTCTTAAAAGTGCTACAAAAATAAATAATTTAAGCTATTTCAGAGAATTGAAGTGAACTGGTACCAATTACATGCATTCAGTTTGAATTTCGTATGTGGAAAACCACAGGAAATCAAGAGTATATTTTGGAATGTATTGGGTACATTAGAGAACAGAGAGAATAAAAATCTCTCTTAGGTAAATGTAGGCTACTAAAATATTAACCAGAGTGAGAAGTATAAAACTATCAGGCAAAGAAACGCTTCCCTCTCTCCACCATTCCCCTTGAGGTCTGTTTCAAAAAGCATTATACCAGAAATATATGCTTAAAAGAAATAATTCTCAACATTTTAAATTTGGTTTAACCTGATCCTAAGATAAGGTTACAAGGAAGGTAAAAGAAAATTTTGCTTGAATGCCTTATCTTAAGAATGTAATAGCAAAACTTGCTAAAAATTGCATTGAAATACGATGGGAAAATGCTCAGCCCTGCTCTTGATGCCTGAAGAAGGATTTTCTTATTTCATTTGACCCTTTTAAAGTAAAATCTGTTTCAGTACTAGCTGCTGTGCCTTTCAAGGGATTTAATGTCCTGCCTTCATCTCTCCATCCAGGAGAGAAAGAGGATATTACACTTCTTTTATTCACTAGGTGGAATGCTCTAGCTCTCACTTTCTCAACAGCAGAAGAGGTGCAAAGCTCTACCCTGACATGTTGAGCATTTAAACCAATTCCATTTAAACCAAGCACCCTGGTCTAATTATTTTCTTGTCTAATTGGAATCAAGAACAGAGAAGAGTTGAGACAACAGTCATTCCTTCTTTGTGCACTCTTGCTTTCTCTTTTAATGGCTTACACACACATGCACACAGTTTTCTTGCAGCGCCATGGAAAAATGTGGAGCTCTCAAACTCTAAGTTGAATGCTGTTCTCCATACTGTGCACCACCACAAAGATCACTGCGTCTGATTCCAGGGCTATAGCAGCAAATATTCACAGAACAGACATATTTACCAGATGCCACACAATCACTAAGTTTTGAAACAGGCTATGGGAACAAATGTTAAAAGATAAATCAGGATTTTCAGTGGTTAGAACTGTTTAAAAAAAAAAAAACATTTTTCAGGGATTCCTTAATTTTCGCATGCCCAGATCTTTCTAATACTGGGAAAAGAGACAGAGGAAGGAAAGGCTTAGACCTGTTTTGACACTGTTCATGTCTCATGTAACTGCTGAAAAGTGTCTGTATTCCAATTTGGGATTAAATCAGTTTTCGTACCTCAAAACTCCATTATCCAGACGTAGTTTTGATCCAGTCCCCTCAGGAACAGATAGAAGGAAAAAGAGTAATATCAGGTTCTTTTAAAGCACATCTTATTTTGAAACAAATAAACAAATTCTCATGGGCATTTCGCTTTAGGGTTTAGAGAGGGTTCTATTCCAAGTAAAATCTAAATTAACAACTCGGCAGTAACATCCTTGCTCCCATTTCAGGTGTGGTGGTTTTCCTTTGCTGTTATTTATGTCCTCTGCATCTACTTTTAAAGTGGATAGTTGATGAGAGCTGTATTAATCACTTTTATTTCTTGAAGCTGCCCACCGAGGAGTAGGAAATAAGAAAACCTTACTGGAATTTTTTAAGGGAAATGTATCCTCTATGGTAAATGGCTATTTTGTTTTTGTTGTTCCCTCTTCCCCCACACATTAAAGTTGAGCTCTAAAACACCTAGTAAAGCAAGTACTTACCTTCTAACAAAGACACACTAAATTTATTTTATTAGGGATCAGTGGCAGTTTGTCCTTGGTACATCTTTACATAAGATCTTTGTTAACTTATAAAGTAGAAACAAAAAATTTGCTCTTATTTTCCAGAACATAATATAGAGTTTTACAGTCTCAATAAAAAATTTCAGCCCTTTTATGATAGACAACTGTCATTGTTTTAGCTGGGATGGAGTTAATTTTCTTGCTAGCAGCTGATGTAGTGCTATGTTTTGGGTTTGGGATGAGAAATACTTTTGATTGATAGCACACTAGCGTTTTTAGACTGCTAGGCAGCCAAGGCCTTTCCTGCTCCTCATAGCACTCCATCAGCGAGCAGGCTGAGGGGCACAAGAATTTGGGAGGAGACACAGCAAGGACAGCTGACCCCAAATGACCAAAGGACTATTCCATGCCATATCACATCAGGCTCTGTATATAAAGCCAGGGGAAGAAGAAGGAAGGGAGGATGTTTGTAGTTATGGTGTTTGTCTTCCCAAGTAACCATTATATGTGACGGAGCCCTGCTTTCCAGGAGGTGGCTCAACAACTGCCTGAGGATGGGAAGCGGTGAACGAATTCCTATTTTTGCTTTGCTTGGATGAACAGCTTTTGCTTTACTTATTAAATTGTCTTTATCTCAAGCCATGAGTTTTTCTTCTCACTTTTACTTTTTCTAATTCTCTCCGCCATCCAAACTGGGGCAGTGAGCAAGCAGGTGCATGGCCCATCTGCGAGCTATTGTTAAACCATGACAACATATGACAGATTATATATATAAATGTTATTAAGTCACTGTTAACTGTTGAAGAGTTTTTATGTAATTTTTTATTCAAAAACATGTGACTTAAAAATAAATAATGTATAGAAGCCATTCTTCTGCTAACATATAGATATTATGTACAATTAACTAATTGCTAACTCATAACAGAATCACAGATAACTGTGCTGGAAACTTCAGAATTTTCTTGCACTGCTGGTTTAAAGGATCTTTCGAGGGGCAAAGTGCTATATATAGCATCTTGTCTTTCCACATATCTTGCTACTAATAGAAAAATGTTCATTTTGATATAGATTTTTTTTCTTAGTGGGTCCCAAGAATTCCAATTATGAGATGTTATATTAAGATACAGAATTCCAATTCCACATATAACGTTAATACAAATTAATAAAATACAGTTGAGTGAAAACACTGACTAAATATAGGATTCTATATAATTGAAAATATTTTAATAAAGACAAATTTTAAACACAGCTGTGGGAATCTGGATATGAAATTAATGTACCTCAAGAACAGTAAATAGATGGAAAAATACTGGAAGTTTATGCATCAACACTGGTCATGATTTAAGGGTTTTTTTCTAAGACTTTTAGCTGCTTCATATATTAGTATAAATTTCACTAGTAAATTTTCTCTTTCAGACTTCAGATGACATTGTAGAGATGTAAGATTTACATATAACCACGTTAATAAAACAAAAAAAAATCAACCAACAAACCAAACAAAACCCAGGCTTCAGCCTGTACTAATATATCACAGTTCATTCGTTTGTTTTAATTGTGTTAATTTGCATTTACTCCCCATTCTGAGATGCTGTGCTGAGGGTCCACTACAAACCAGAGTTGACTGTTACGTGCAGAATCGGTGTTCACACACAGGGGAACCAGTTCTGTCCTTAGACTGGAGTAATAAACTGAAACAGTGACAAAATAGAAAACAGCAAGTGGCAAAGCATGAACCTGTGACTGTCCACACTCATAGTAGAGATGCTGGGTTCATTCAAAACGTGGAAGAACAAGCCAGAATATTAGCATTGATTTCAGTGGAGTTTAGGAATGGGCTTCTACTGTGAGGATGTTGTCTTGGATGATTTGGAGGGAAGAAAATTGTTGTCCCAGGTGACTGCTGCACTCTAAGATCTGAACTGCAGCTGAACTGCATTTGCTTATTCACTGGAGACTCTATTTAAGATTATTTCACATTCAGAGAATACTTGATGAAAGTATTATTGAACATAAAATTTGATAAAATATACATTATAAGTAACAAAGAAAAATGAATATATGGGCCTATAAAGATTAGAAAGCAAGAGTGTGTTGTCAGCTACTTTAATATACGCTGGCAGCTGTTTTAAGCTGATGTAAGTTTCAATTTTAACTACAGGACCTGTTGGAAGATAGCTAAAGGCATAATTCAAAATGATAACACCAAACAACTTTTTTTTTATTTTTGATTTATGAAGCCTCTTGAATACAGAAAAAGCATAATGTGAGGTCTACATCTAGATCAGTTTTGGGGTAATACGATTCCATCACTATTACTTAAATTAATGAATTTATATTGATTTTTCTTTTTATTCTCCTAGTCATAAAAAAATATTCTTAAGATTTTGAGGATGATGTGTGATAGTGTTTTGAGTTGCAACATGATTTATATCACCAACACTTAGTGTGAAATCACTGATTGCTTTTCATCATTTTTAGGAAAAAATACTTAAACTGATATTAGGATATAGTTTACCAGTTCTTGTGAAACTTTATGAACAGCTTAGATGCATCTCTTTACAGATGATTATTTATCAGTTGCAAATTGATGCTTGCCATTCCTGATCCTAAGTCAGACATGTTATATACCAGTTTCTTGAAAAATACAATACTAGATATTGTTCTTGTAGCTGCAGATCTAAGCATCAGATATAAGTGGCTTATGGTAAATAGGGAATTAAGAATGTCAAGTTAATAGAAAATGTGTAAAAGCTAATTTTAATAGCTGTAGTTTGTTTAGGAGAAAATGATGATGATCAATATCTTGCATTAGAAATTTTATTATTGTTACTTGTAGTTATTTATTTATTAAACAAGAAGCCAACACAGCTTCACATTTGGTATAATTAAGGGACAGACATAATGAGCTTGGGCTGAAATGCAGACTGAAATGGTGATTGATGAATGTAAAAACTCGAATTTTCTTAGAATCTTGACTTCTTATCACAGACTTTCTGTACTGGGCACACTGGGCCTGTGGTAACATACAGCTGGCGAGAAAGTTGAAACTTGCAGCCAGGGGAAGAGTTTGACTTCAGGTATCAGTTTACAGCCTACTGATCTTGTTAAGAGTAATGATGATGTTATTTATTATAAAAATATACAAGAAACAAACATATTTTTTTCTATATCTGACAGTTAGATATGAGAGAATTTGGTGGATACCTATTCCACCTGTTCTTCATAGTTAGTACCAGTTGCAATGCAACTAGAAAAACAGTGAAACGCATGACATGACTTAACTAAATGTACTAAATGCACGTCTAAATGTACTAAATGCATCTAGAACCATAGATAACATCATTTTAATTAAACATGCTAGCAGAGTAATTACTCTTTAAGCATATGGCCGCAGATAAGAAAATTGTACGACATTTAAATTGGGTTTGTAAGAAAATGAATTTGCATTAAAAAGTAGCTATTAGCCATTTCAGTGGCAATGAGGGAGATCAAGGCTACGGATCTTTGCTCCTTAGGCTGAGAAACCTGTTTTATGAGAGGTGATATATTTGGGCTTTAAGGCAAATGGAGTCTCAGTGATTTTTCTCATCTCAGTTTCAGTTTAATTAGTGTCATCACACAGAATAGCATTTGTTCCTTTTTTTGAGTAGCAGACAAATGGCCCTTCTAAAATGACAAGAAAATGCTATGGATCTGTAATTGAAGCAAGTGGACAGTCAAGATTGGAGGTAAAGGGACTGTTTAATTTGGTTTCTGCAATTTTTTAAAAAAATGCAATATTAATCCAGTTAAAGTTTCAGTACAGAAAGGTTTGAAGGAGTATAAAATGATCAAGAAAGCACAGGACACTATTCCTGATGTCTCATTACAACTTTCTGATTCAAGAATATTTTTTTTTCCAAGTGACAACTGTCCTGTTAATATCCTTAAAAATTACTTTGATTAATTTATTGCTATATTCAGAAATAATTTATTAAATTTATTTTATTCATTCTTTGCTCTGCTTATGTCTTAATTTTCAAACCAAATGTATAAATTCTTAGGAGGGCACACGGATGAAAATGGGACGTCACTTTTCAAAAAATAGCAACTTCTACTAAATTCTACTTTCAGTAATTGTTTTTTAATACATAATCTGACAAGAGTAAGTGAGTCTGAGATGAAAGTGTTTACTAACTGTCCAAAATGCTTTTTCTTGGTAGGTTTTCTTATCAGTGAATTATTTAAAAGTCTAAATTATTCTGAAGAATGTTTTCCAGCATGATTTCTGTGCTCATTTTCTTTCATAGCTACATGTCCTATCATATGTCTTGTCTTGTATTATTCTTGCTTTTAAAAAGTAGCAAAATATCCAAGTTCTATATATGGATTAAGGGTACTTTCCAAAAAGATGATTTTTGGACATTATCAAGCCTCTGACGTGCTTATTTCATTGGACTTAGATTTAATGGAAAACATTCCCAAGTGCAAGATTATTCAAAGCTTATGTGATAGCTGAACATTCCAGTTAGAAGACAAAGTTTTCAGGTGACTTAAATATGAATGTTTCAACATTCATTAACATGTTAAGCTCCAATCTTTTTAGCTAGAAGGCTGTTCTTGGAGAAATAGTGAATGTTATGTTGAAATTAGAACTGAAGTAATGTAGAACAAAGCAAGATAATTCTCATTGCAGGAATGGAGGCAAGAGAACTAAGACAATGCAAGAAAGCAAACAGTATTCTGGTTTAAAATTACAGATCTTGTGACAACTGGATCTCTCTGGAATGTTGCTGTAAATCTGTACAGCTCAAAACATGCTCTTAAAGTGCTGGCAGATTTGTCTTATGTTATTAATATGGCTGAGGGGAGAATAACCATTTTATTGGCAAATTTAAATGCCTGTATGTGTTTCCATGTCTTCTTAGTACTACATAGGGGGAAAAAAAAAAAAAAAAAACAAAAAACAAAGTAAGCAATCAAACAAAATCTAATTGCATATGCTGAATTGCATTTTGCTTCTTAGAGTCATTAGAAACAAGTCACAGAATTCTATGAATAAGATTACATGACTTTTTCTTTTGTTTCTGGGGTTTTTTAAACTTTTTTTCCTAGTGTAACTTGTGATATCTCTCTCCTTTTACCTTTTTAGCTTCTTACTTTTTGCTAAAATTTGCTTTCAAAATTTGCCCAAACCTCCTTCAAAGCTTCCTTCTATCCAGCTGACGCCCAGCCTGTATGGTTGCATGGTGTTATTACATTACAGATGCAAGATTTGACATCACCTTACTTCGTGAGATTCCTGTCAATGCATTTCTTCAGTCTGCCAAGGTCTCAACTGTAACAGCCCTGCACTTATGCTACCTGCCAGTTTGGTACTGTCAGATAGAGAACGCGCTCTGAACATGTCTAGCAGATGGCTTCCAGTTTGATATTTTTTACTGCTGATTGCAATTCTTTGAGGCTGGCAGTCCAGGTAAGTTCATACATTGTCCACTAAACCAATTCATATCTGTCCATTTGGATTATAATGGTACTGTGGGAGTCAGTGCTAAGGTCTTGTTTCTCTATAAAACATACACTGTTCTCTGTCTTCCTATAGCAAGTCATTCATCTCATCATAGAAAACAATCCGACTAGTGAGGCATGCTTTGTGTCTTAAACTGGATGCTTTGTCTTTCTTTTGTGCAAGGACCAGGAATTTCTTTTACCTAGTTGATATGACTATAATGAACGACTACAGGTAAATAGCCAAATATGTTCTGAGACTTCTCAGTACAAGATCCTCCTTGAAATTTTTCTCTATGGCAAAGAGGATTTCCTTTGCAACATACACATGAGAGCTTATCTCAGGTTACTGAGGTAAAGTAAAATCACTTCAGTTATGTCCTGGTTTGAGGTAAAATAGAACCAACTTTCTGTTCAGCAATTTTACTTCTTAGCTAAGACTCTTTTAACTCTCTGAAATTAACAGTAATTTGTGCAGAAAACTGTTCTTTCTCAGAGTGATAAAATCAATGTTTATAGTAAAAGCCAAGGAATGGTATGCAGGCTGTTGCCTATACTTATTGCTGTAAAAACCAAGGTCAGCTAATTTTGTAATTTGCTCCCCTAGAGGGCCAGAAAAGCAAGAGCATAGAGGGGTACCACCTGTGGGGAGGAGTGGATGAGTGGATAGGACAGGTGACCCAAAATTGACCAATAGGGTATTCCATCCCATCTGCCCCATGCTCAGTATAAAAGCTGAGGGATCAAAAATCAGCCTTCTTTCCCCAGCAGCTGATGTCCGAGAAGGATCCTGTCTATTCATCTGCCTTTGATCCTGATCTGTGTGTTCCGGACTCCAGCCTGGAATCTAGTTCCCACCTATTGCTGAGTCCAGTCTGGGACTGTATTGAGTAAGCAATATATTTTTTTTAATTTTTATACTTTTATTTAAATTTCACAGAGTAAACCAAAAGTCTAAAATAGTGTCAGAGATTAGGGCATAAAACAGTTTTTAAAATGAATACACAAAGTTTTGCCATTTCATTTCCATATCAAGTGCAGTGAGAATTATATACAAAAGATTTTGGACAAAAAACGAAACTCTAAATTATGATATTGCTTTTTTTTAAATGAGCTTTCTAGCTCAAGCATGAGGCTAGATAGATCCACTGCTAGTTTTGGAAATCTATTCAAAACTATTTTTTGCTGACAGCTGTGAATTTGTCTTTATTGTGTGAAGTACAGTTTTCTAAGCCTGGAATAGACAAGTACATAGATATTTAAATGTGTTGGAAATAAACTTTTTATTTTTTTACTCAAGTATTTCTCAATAATTACAAGTATAGAGAGCTTTAATAGTAGTCTAGAAAAGATATAACCTAAGTTGTAGCCAAAATATGACTGGATATCAAAGAGCAATTAATATCAAGTATCAGTGATTAAAGAATTTCTAAACCCTAACATAAGGCTAAGTGACACTTATAGATGATTTATTGACTAGCTAAATAGGTATTCTAAACTATGATTCCTAAAGGCTGATTTCTCGCTGAATGAAACCATTAAGTTGAAGTTCAAATTATCTTCTTCCAAGAATGATGCCAGACCTGTTGTGTGCTTGTAGCAGCATTAGACTTTCCACATGGAGTGTAGGTCAGACATAGGGCAGGCACAAGATCTCAAGCATTTCTTTTCATTATATGTTCCTAAGGCTTTTGTTTGTTTTCCTTCCAGGTAAAAAATCAAGAGAATTTTCAGCAGGAGCTACATTGGCTGGAGTATATTTCTTTTTAATGGAAAGTACAAATCAAATCGTTGAAGAATTATTTTTTTTTTGTAAACTGAAGCTATTTGCAGGAACTAAGCAATTAATTAATAAAGTTGCCAAAAATAAGGATAATCAATCATTATCTTCTCCTCCTTCCCTAAAGCAACG
Source organism: Rhinoptilus africanus (assembly GCA_013400135.1). Lineage (NCBI taxonomy): Eukaryota > Metazoa > Chordata > Aves > Charadriiformes > Glareolidae > Rhinoptilus > Rhinoptilus africanus. Next base: position 40,339 of record VXBO01015183.1, read on the forward strand.
TGAACCCATTGATTGCTCTGTTCTCTATAACAGCCTGGTATCTTATCATTGAAGCTTACTCCTACAGAAAAGGTGGATCTTTTTAGCCTGGAAAAAAAAAAATTTGCATACATTTCAGTGACTAGTGATGCCTTATTTGTTTTCCTAATGGAATTATCCAGAGGTTTTCTCAGAGGTAGAACCTTTGAGAGGGGTGTTTTGGGAAAAAGTTTTAAGGCAGACACAAGACGACAGATCCTATCCATTAGATATCTTCCAAGCTTATATCAGACCTCAGGAGTTAAGTGAAACAATTGTAGAATCATTGAGTGACAGGGAGAACTTGCATATTTTCATGTGACAAAAGGTACACTGGGTACAGTTTCCTCTCTTCCCTTCGAAGCTGGTAGTAAATTTTTGTGGGAGAAGACATGACTTTCCCCTTTGTTACTGTGCCAAGTTTTTCCACAGTAAATTGGCATAACTTTGACCTCATGTCTTCTCTAATTTACTTCAGAGTATGTTTCTTTGTTCTGTAGAAAGAGGGAATCCTCTAACTCTGAAATTCACTATTGCTTTATTGACTTCCACTAATTAATTTTTTATTTAGCAGCTGTCTTTTTGGTCAATATACATATACATTCCTGCGTTGTTGGGTTTTTTTTTAAAAAAAGAAATCTAACTGAGTATTAAATTAATAAGATTTTAAATTGTGCTTTCTGATTATTTTACAAAATTCCAACAAAAAATTCTTTCCGTTCTTCTCTTTAGCATTTTCTGTCTTTCGAACAGTAATTACAACCAACTAAACTTGTTCCAAATTCTCTCTGAAAAGTTTCATACAATTTATTTGGTGAATTTAATAAAAAATTAGAGCAAGGCAGTACTTGGAATTTCTCTAATGTGCAATCATATTCACTGCCCAGAGCAACCATTTTGTAGTTCTTTACACTAGGGAAAATACCTAATCATTAGTTTCTTTAGCTAATTCAGAGACATTTAGCATTTCCTAGAATATAATTATTAAGTAGGTTAGGATTTATCTCATTAAAATACCCACTGTTTCTTTCATATACTGTATTTTTAAAAGTAGATACTTGATTTAAATATATTTCTTTCAGCCACTGTCACTTCATTCTTTTTATTAGTTATTATTTAGCCAATGTTCTTTGTGATTTAGTTGTATTTTGAGTAGGAGGCTATAGTTGAGTTTAATGCTCTTGGTCTTAAATTTCATGTTTTACTATTCAGGTTTTTCAACTTTTTTTTTTTTAATAAGATAAAAGCCTTGGTAGATATGCTCCCTTCTCCATGTTCAAGCAGACACTTTCCTCAAGTGTCACCGTAAGTGTAGGGTTTAACTGTTCTGAAAGAACTCAGTGTGGAAAGCTGTCAAGTCCAGAGACTTTATCAGTAGACAGAAGCATTAATAGTAGCTATGTGGTCTTTTGCCTTTACAGCATTTTCTTGCATTGCAGAAGGTTGTGATGTTATAAGTTACTACTTTATTGATTGGAGTTTTGTAGGTAGGTAGACAGACCAGACTGAAAACAAGATTTCATGTATTTTTTCTTCTTTTTCTTTTTTTCTTCATCTTCTTTCTTTGCTTTTCTAGAATTTTCCACAGTCTTTCTTTTTGTCCTCAGTGTAGCATTACTGTCTGGTCTTAAAAATGTAAAAAAGTATTACATACAATAGCGGGGTTTTGGAAGTCTTTGGTTCATGTGTTTTTACTACAATTTTATTAATGAGATAGTCAATACTTTCCACCTCTAGAAATTTTGATTCTTTGTTAGTCACATAAATTAACCTCTTCTGTTGCTGACAGAACATGGCTTAATGTGCTCTGTCTGTGGTCTATGGACTTACAGTTTTTCTTTTTTCAACTAGATCAGGATGTTCAGAGCCCTGTCAAGCCTGACCTTAAATTCTTCCAGGAACGGGGCATCTACTACCTAAAATCTGGACAATGTGCTCCAGTGTTTAACCACCCTCAGGGTAAAGACTTTCTGCCTTATATATAGTCTGAATCTACCCTCTTTTAGCTTAAAACAATTAACCATTGTCCTATTGCAACAGGCCCTGCTAAAATTTTGTCCCGAACTGATTTATAATCCCAATTTAAGTACTGAAAAGCCACAACAAAGTGCCCCAGAGCCTTCTCATTTCCAGGCTGAACAACCCCACCTCTCTCAGCCTGTCCTCATAGGAAAGGTGTTCCAAACCTCTCATCATTTTCGTGGTCCTTCTCTGGATCTGCTCCAACAGATCCACGTCTTTACTGTGCTGAGGGCTACAGAGATGGATGCAGTACTCTAGGTGATGTCTCACCAGAGTGGAGTAGAGGGGCAGAATCACCTCCCTCGATCTACTGGTCACACTTCTTTTGATGCAGCCCAGGATATGTTTGGCCTTCTGGAATGAGAGCACGCATTGTCAGATGATGTCCAGCTTTTCAACCACCAGTACCCCCAAGTCCTTCTCCTGAGGGCTGCTCTCAATCCTTTCATCCTCCAGCCTGTGTAGATACCACATGTTGCCTCCACCCAGGTGCAGAACCCTGCACTTNGCCCCAGAGCCTTCTCATTTCCAGGCTGAACAACCCCAACTCTCTCAGCCTGTCCTCATAGGAAAGGTGTTCCAAACCTCTCATCATTTTCGTGGTCCTTCTCTGGATCTGCTCCAACAGATCCACGTCTTTACTGTGCTGAGGGCTACAGAGATGGATGCAGTACTCTAGGTGATGTCTCACCAGAGTGGAGTAGAGGGGCAGAATCACCTCCCTCGATCTACTGGTCACACTTCTTTTGATGCAGCCCAGGATATGTTTGGCCTTCTGGAATGAGAGCACGCATTGTCAGATGATGTCCAGCTTTTCAACCACCAGTACCCCCAAGTCCTTCTCCTGAGGGCTGCTCTCAATCCTTTCATCCTCCAGCCTGTGTAGATACCACATGTTGCCTCCACCCAGGTGCAGAACCCTGCACTTGCCTTGTTGGACCTCATGAAGTTCACATGAGCCCACTTTTCAAGCTTGTCTGGGTCCCTCTGGATGTCATCCCATCACTCAGGCATGTCAGCCACACAACTCAGTCCCACCAAGTCATCTGCAAACTTGCTGAGGGTGCACTCAATCCCACAGTCAATGTTATTGATGAAGATATTAAATATCACTGGTCACAATACGGACCCCTGAGGAACATGGCTTTTCACTGCTCTCCGTCTGGACATTGAGCCATTGATCAGGACCTTCTGGATGCAACTATCCAACCAATTTCTCATTCACTGAACAGTCCACCCATCAAACCCATAACTCTCCAATTTAGAGAGAAGGATGAGGTGGAGGACTGTGTCAAAGACCTTACAGAAGTCCAGATAGATGACATCACTAGCTCTTCCCTTGTCTACTAATCACTCTACCATAGAAGGCCACTAGGTTGGTTAGGCAGGACTTACCCTTGGTGAAGACATGCTGGCTGTCTCTAATTACCTCTCTGTCCTCCATAGGCCTTAACATAGCTTCTAGCAGGATCTGCTCAGTGATCTTCCCAGGCACAGAAGTGAGGCTGACAGCTGGATTGTTCCCAGGGTCCTCCTTTCTACCCTTTTTAAAAATGGATGCAATGTTTCCCTTTTCCAGTCATGTGGGACTTTTCCTGACTGCCATGAGTTTTCAGATATCATGGAGAGTGGCTTGGCAATTACATCAGCCGATTCCCTCAGGATTTGGTGATGCATCTTGCCAGGTTCCATAGACTTATGTATGTTCGGGTTCCTCAGGTGTTAATAAACAGTGGGAGGGATTTCCTCCCTCAGTCCCTGTCTTGCTGCCCATCCACTCAGGAGATGTGGAAAGAGGTTGCCAGTGAAGACTGAGGCAAAAAAGTTGTTGAGTACCTCAACCTTCTCCTCATCCTTTGTCACCAGTTTTCCAGTCTTTCTCATCTAGAGGGGTATACTTTCTTTGACACTCCTTTTCTGGCTGACATACCTGTACAAGCCCTTATTATTCTTTGCATCCCTTGACAAGTTCAGCTCCAGCTGCGCCTTGGCCTTCCTGACCACATCCCTACACTTCTGGTCAGCATCTCTATACTCTTCCCAGGATACCTCTCCCTCCTTCCACTGTCTGTGTGTTTCCTTCTTGGTCTTTGGTTTAACCAGCAGATCTAGACTCATTCATGCCTGTCTCTTGCCTTCTGTTGTTGTTTAACCCCAGTCAGCAGCTAGGACCACACACCTGATTGCTCACTCCCCCTCCTCACTTTTTTTTTCCCCTTTAGAAGAGTGAGGGGAAAGAAAAAAAAAAAAAAAACCAACCACATTTGTAGGTTAAGATAAAGACAGTTTAATAGAAACAATTACAGAAAAGGAAAAATAACAATAATAAAATAAATATAAATACAATCAAAATAATAATCATCATAATGACACAGGTCACTCTCACCGCTTGATAAATTGGCACCATCCCAAGCAGTGATCATGGATTCCCATACCCTGGCTAATCCCCATTTATATACTGAGCATGATGTCTATTTTATGGAATATTTCAATGGCCATTCCATTTTTCTGTCTGTGCTTCTATGGGAAGCTGAAAAAAGTCCTTGAACAGTGTAGACATCACTTAGCACAACAATTGGAAACAGGAGATATTATTGATATTCTTTTCACAGCAATTACTAGAAAGAAAATTAACTCTTACCCACCTGAAGCCAGGACACCTTCCTTTCCTGACTTCTTATACCTGGGGATTAAGAGTCTTGCACTCTAAGGAAAGCATCCTTAAATATCTACCAGCTCTATTCCGCTCCCTTGTCACTGAGGGCAGTGCCCCAGGGAGTCCTATTGACTAACTCTTTGATAAGCTGGAATTTTGATTTCCTAAATTTCAGTGTCCTGACTTTACTCTTCACCTGACACATATCCCTCAGGACTGCAAACTCCAACAGTGTGTGATCACTGCAGTCCAGACTGCCTCCAATCTTGACGTCACTGATTATCTTACTAGTGTTGGTGATCAACAGGCCCATTCTTCATTCTCTCTGGTAGACCTGTCTATTACATGGCTTAAAAAATTATTCTCTATGCACTCCTGGAGTCTCCTCGGTTGCCTACAGCTTCCTGTGCTACTTTATCAGTAGTTGTCAGGGTTCTTGAAGTCCTCCAGTGTGACAAAAGCCTGGGAGAGTGATGCTTCATGTAGTTTGAGTAAGAAGATTTTGTCAATAAGCTCCCCTTGATTGGGTGGCCTGTAGTAAACACCAAACACAAGGTTCCCACACCAACCACAAGGTTACTACATGACTCCTAAAATAATGTTTTAAAATAAAAAGGACTCTGTAGGTATATTCTTTCTCTATCTAAACTATCTTTATAAACACGTAGACACACAATTTAAATCAAACTTAACCTTATTTAAACTTGTTTTTAGTTAAAATGCAAGGAAAGGTGTCGATAACCAGAAAATTAATCTTTGTGTTTAAATTATAAATTATTTTATCATTTCTTTCCTACTGTAGGAAGAAATATTGTGCATTATCATCATATTTCGTTGCATGATCCTAGGTACATGCAATAAATTTCTTCCATTATTGGAATGGTATTGGGCTGGTTTCGTGTTTTAGTTTGTTTTGGTTTGTTTGGGGTTTTTTTTGTATTGTACTGTATTTTACTTTATTTCTGCAGGGTACCTGAGAATTGAAATAATGTGAACCCCAATTACTAGGTAACTTCTGAAACAAACTGTAACTTAACTGTTTTGGGAAAAGGGACAAGCTGTGAGAGTGTGGATGATCATATATCTTGGTTGTTCCTGTATCAGTCATAAACAGATAGACAAGCCTTTGGTATAAGCATATATTTTAAAAAAGGTACTTTTAAAAGTACATCAGAGGGGAACAGTGAATGTGCCACTCACTTAGTGAGACTGCTTGTCGTGCCCTTTTAAGAATCTTAGAGTGTTACCTGGAGACTTAGGAACTTGCCAGTGTGCTAAAAGGGCCCAATACAAACCCCATTAATGTCAGTGGAACAATCCCCATAGATTTAAATGAACTTTAAATCAGGGTAAGCAAGTGCTCATGTCAGTATTTTATCTGAGTCATATACAAGGCCACAAAGGAGAGGAGAGGTTTGCAAGGTAGAATAAAACACTTTCAGGTCCCAACAGTAAATCTCACTAGGTATGATTTGATAGTTTTAAAAAGGCACCGGCCTTTGTTTTATAATGGCATTAATGAACAATATGAGCTGATAACTTCTAGCAGACACGTAGAAGAAGTTTGTGTGGACAGAAAGACACCTGACTATCAAGATAAAGCAACTTGCAGGAGTTGCAAAAGCTGTTTCCTTTCTAGTAGTTTTATTGTTTTCCTAATTTTAGAATCTCTCCTATATCAAAATTTTGTGCTGTTCTGTAGTTGAGACAGATTTAGCAAATTGCTTTTCACAGTGCAAATTCTACCAGATATGGGTGAATCCGTATATTTAGATGGTAATGAACAGTACTTTTCAGATACAATTACACCCATTATTAGTCTTTGGCTAGATCTTGAAGTTTTACTTTAGCACAATTCAGTGCTGTGGTGATAGATAAATAAATAGGATAACCAGGAATTTTGAAGGGGGAAATTATATGCTGTTGAAAACAGATGTTTTACACTTAATTTACTTGTGTTTACCCTTGCCCACATCACTGATATGGATGAAACAGTAGTAGTGTTGGGTGGTTTCTTTTTAAAACAAGCAAATACGGACATTTTATTTCAGGAAATATCACTGTACATGTAGACATAGAAACTCCTGTGGACTGAAGAAGCTCAGTGAGTACTCAGACAACATTTTCTGTGGGTCAGTAACAAGAACAATTGATGTTCAAGTAATAGTGACCACTCACCTGTTAGCAAAAATGACGTACTTCTGTAAAGGAGATAAATATACAATTGAAGAGTTGATACAAACTGCAGTTCATTTTGACAGATTGCCCTTAATGCTGTAGAAAATGTACATATCTACCTTGACTAGATATTTTTCTTTCCTCTAGTCTTCTCATTATCTAGACCTCATTTGTGTAGATTTTGGAACCTTTGAAAATAGGCCTTAGATATAGCTGGCAAGCTAGCTTTTAGAGCAGCTGTAAGCGTGTGAAGTGGAATTTTAAGATGCTTACAGAACAAAATAGTATTGCCTTACAGAAAATTTCTAAAACTGAATTGATACTTAAGATGTAATCTGATACATAAAAGGTACATAATTGGCTCAGTTTTAAGACTAATTGCACTTCACTTTGCATTGCCAGATCTGCCAGTGACCATCAGGTTTTTGCATTATTACAGACAAAGGAAGTGCCAATGAATGAATAATGCACCTCATATCGGCATAAGTAATTAGGTTTGTGTGCTTACAGGATATCGGAACACTTTTCAACATCAAAAAGATTAATTAAAATGCTAAAACATACAACAAGATCAAGAAAAACTCTGGAATAAGTTTCTACCTCTTCTACCTATTTAGAATGAGATGTGAAATCTAAGAGTGGGTGCCATATAACAGCAGACGATGTCTTCCATGTCCCAGACGAACTCCACTGTCACCAGCTAAGGCGAAGATCCATTCTCTTTTACTGCAAATATTCCATTTTGGAGAGCTCATTCATTATACAGTGAGCTGGAGGAAAAGTGCGTTTAAATTGGAAACAAGCACCAGAGACCTGATGATGGCTGGTCAATTTGCTCCCAACAAACTTATCCAGCCTTAGGATATTAACCCAGCCAACCCATCTTGTCTGTTCGCTCCCGCCCCCTGCCCCACCTAATTAACCAAACAAAAAAACACCCCACAAAACCCCCCCCAAAACAGCCCAAAAATGGAACAGGAAGGTTTTTCCTTAACCAGCAAGTCCAATTGTCTGCTACTGTAAGTAGCAAATAATCTTGTTTATATCGTCACATCTCCCTTTATTAGGGCTGGTCTATGGCTGCAGGTTTTTTTTTATTCTTCCTTTTAGGCACTGCTTCACAGCTTCATTTTCTCATGGCTAGAAATCATCTTCCAATTTACAGTGCAATTTTCAGGCCAAATTACATACCTTTGTTCTAACACTGATATTGTCTTTTAGCTTTAATAGCCATTCCCTCTCCCTTGTGTTTGTTCCCAGATGTACTTATAGAGAACAATCATCTACCCTCTTATCTTGTGTTTTGCTAAGCTAAACAAGCCAAGCTCTTTCAGTCAGTTCATGTAAGATAGATTCACTCTCTTTTGTTTGCTATGCGTTAATATTCTTTTTAAAAATTTATCAGAATACACACTCATTAGAAAATGAACTTTCAATATATGTTACAAAGCATTCAGAAAAGCCTTCTAAACTTATTTCAGATATAAGCTTAAAAGTTTGCACAACAAACTGTTTTTAAGCTACAGCTAATTAAATCTGTAAATCAAAATTGCAGGTAATCTGAGTTCAGTAACAATGATGCTACCCTATCTACAAAAATTTCGAGAAAATTAGACCAGTCCAATTTACAATACAGCACAAGCTAAGCTAGGAAGACTTTATTTTCCTTGTAGAACAGGAAATGAACTGAATTAAGAAAAAATAAACTGAAAACTAGGGGATGAGAAAAGGAGAAGGCAAATGTAAAGGCATACTGTTAGGGACACTGATGGAGAAGCAGTCCTGGAAGGAGGTGCTCCATGACAGAGGAGATATCTCTGAGGGATCATGGCCTATGGAGGAGACTAAACCAGGATGCGGATGACCCTGAATAGACTGTGGGCCATAGAGGAATCCGTGCCGGGGTGAGGATTCCACAAAAGGATGGTGGCCCACAGAGGAAACCACACCTCAGTGGGGATGTCCCCAAAGGAATGGTGGACCATAGAGGAGACCACACTGGTTCAGGGTTACATTTGAGGGACCATGGCCCATGGAGGAACCCATGTTGATACAAAGGGAAAAAATAAGAAACACAAAGCAGTGAAGGAAAACAAGTCTGAAAGAGCGAGTGACAGAAATAAACCATCACTAACATCAACCCTGCATTATCAGATGATTAATCAAAGGGATTGGGAGAAACTGCCTGTAAACCTCAGCAAAAACATGGGAAGTTGAGCCTACAGAGGAGGAAGGAGAGGTATTGAACTGGAGCTGAGCCTGGGAGAGGGGAAGGAAAGGTGTTTCCCTAAATGTTTGTTTAATTATTTTTTTTTATTTTTTTTTCTTTTTTCCCCTCAATAGCCACATTAGTAATTAAAAGTTTGTTTTAATTGCTCATTAAGTAAATGGTTTTAAAGTCCCTGTGTTGAGACTGCTTTGTCCATGACAATCCGACAAATTCTTGAGGCTGGTATTCGGGTTCAAGTTCCTAACTTAAACACAAAAGTATTATATTTAAATCCTCAGAATCTAGGCTTAACTGCCATCCTGAAGTGACCTAATATCAGCTGCCATCTAAGTTTCTTACAGTATATAAGTCTCCTGGCTTCTGAAGGGCATATTCATGAGGACCCTGACTCAGGTAGGCCCATCTGTATGCGAGGCTCCACGACTGCAGGAGTTACAAAGAATATAAAACCATGATTTGGTTCTCTCCTTGGAATGAAGTTTGAAGAAATCTGAGCTGGTTTCATTCATTTGTTAATTCATCTCATTAACTTTAGAGCTTTGCTTCTGCGTGCCTTATTCTAGTTAAGCCGACGAACAGAAAGAGGTGTTTCTAGATTACAAACCATCCAGACTATTTAGGCATTTGCTGTAAGAAGTTTTTTTGTTCTTATTTACTGAAATTGATAGTGATGATGTGGGTAGGACCACAGGTAGAAATCTACATTGTAAAAGTCTACTTCTGAAGTATGTTAAGACTGAAACCCACTGTATTAACCACATGTTATAATGCCTATACAGAATGTCGTGATAACTATTAGTATTAATTCCTACTTTTTTAAAGTGTTTTTCAGGATTGCTAAAACAGCATACTCTTGAATCTATTATTTGTGGCAGTTTTTAATCTATCTGTATATGTGTATACTTACTAGTGCTGTTTTATTGACTCTTGAAATTTTATCATGTCTTACAATATTTGATGATACATTTTTATGTAACACAAAAATAGCTGAGCTGACACCAGTGGAGCCATGATAATTTATTTAACTGAGGATCTTAAAACCCAGCTCACTGAGCCACGTGGTTATATGAGAATCTCCTTTTTTAGTGTTATTGTACGTTTCCAGGCATCAGTGATGTTTTTTATGAGGACAAACTTTTAATTTTTTTTCTTTAAATTCTAATGAAATCAACTTACTAATAGAATGTAGCCAAGAGTCTAAATTATGAGTCTGACTTCAGAAAGTGATTGTATCATTATCAAAGTCAGAAAAGAGGTTTAGTCACATCTCAGGTAAATCATAGATTTTCTGCAGCATATATTTGTATTCTGTATATGTATATTCACACACATGTATATGGATATATACAGCTTTTACTCCAAACATGCAAGTAGACAGAAAATATAATTCTCTTCTAGTAATGCCCCTTTTATATTGGATTAAGCCACTCATTTTGTGTAGATAAGTGGGAGAACTTCTGGATTAACGAAGACATTTTCTTTATTACAATGAGATACCTGCAGATGCCTCTGCAAAGCTTCTAACTGATTTCACGTCCCATAATACATCTTATTAAAGACCTAGAGATGTCATGCTTTCTTAAATGCCATATTTATCTCAAATAATGTATTTATAGTTCATCTCTATATTAAAATTTAGCTCAATTTCCAATACCCAAGAGTTCTTAGAGTAAGTTAGGCCCCTTAATTGTCTAAAGTCTTGTATTTCTGTTTATCAACAGACCTCAAGAAAGGAACAGAACAAAGCAAATAAGTGAAAGAAGAATTAATGAAAGATGATAAAAGGAAAACATATCTTTAAAAGTTTTAAAAACATTTTAAATTTAAAATCATTATTCCAAAATAAATTTGATCAAGTATATATGCATCATCTGAATAGGATTTTTAAAAAACAAAACAAGGAAAAAAATAATATGTCATAAAAAAAAAATGATCTAAACATGTATAACAACCCTCTATGTAAGCTGTTGAAACCTCCCCAGTGTTCACTGTTCAGTCAGAGGGCATGCTGTGTGCTACAGAGTTGATGCCTGGCTCAGTGTACTCTGCTATTGAACTAGAAAATTAAATCTATCCAGGAAAATGTGCAGATATTAGTTAAACTTCCCCTCCACCACCACCAGGATGACTTTCTACTGTTTGTCTAGCAAGCAAATATACAGTACTGAAGGGTCAATTCAGTATTGTCAGCCCAAAGTGTCAACAACCATTCTCACTTGATTTATTTTTTTTATTTCTAGTCCAGTACTTAGTTGAAGTTAAGTCACCTCAAGTAACGTATTAGTTGACTACTTCAATAGTAAGTGTAATATAGATTGTCTTGATCCAATAGAAATAAAGCATAGGTCTACATAATTTTTCTTCTCCTTTCCTCTTTGGTGCTTTCAACACACAAGGCAGTTAGCACATGACACAATTAGGTTATCTCCCTCACTGCCACAGACTTCTCAATGTTGAGACAAAGGAGGGGTGTGGTGGGGGAATATTGACCTTCAAGCAGTTCAACATCTTCCTCCTTCACTGAACAAGAAGAGTTTTCAGTCTGCAAAACTGTCAAGCAGTCAGTATATTACCTTGTATAATGTTAAAGCTCTGTATATCTCTGTATGCATTAATTTCTCTTAACTTCATGCATTGGCCAGAGGAAGTATAGCAAGAATCATAATGCATAAAGAGGGTAAGTCTGAATGAAGAGATGAAAGATCAATGAGGCTAGATCACAACTGGTTCATCCTTCCTTTCCTACTGCAGCCAAGATGAAATCCCCTACCTTGACAAAACGAAATTTAAGATCTGCTTGACATACCAGACTTGCATTTTATCACCTACTGGTGATGACTGGCTGATAATAAAGCTTCAGAGTTCATATCTCAATAAAATTCATGCTGCTGCAGTTGCTTCTGCTTGATTCTATCAGGTGTAGGCATTAAAACATCAATCTATATAATGGGCTTTTCCTTCTGGATAAAAAAAATAATTAAGGAGGATGACCTAGGTATTGCATTAATCTTGAATAAACTCTTTAGTTGTTTGTATTGACAAAATGCACTGGAAAAGATCAATGTAAGTTTTTATATAGAAAATATGGAATTTTTAAAAAGTAAGATATATTTACAAATTTTTTCCAATCTTATGAAATAGATACACAATCTTCATAAAAACAATAATGAATGAGACTTGAAATTATGTACTCTCTTATGTTTGGTATGTGGTAGGATTGTTGGTGGGCACTTTGTATGTTAATGAAGGTGCAGTAGACATTTAAATTGACCCTTTTCTTACTTTCTTCATTAATAGAAGAAATGTCAATTTAAAACGAGTCTCAAAAGTCTTTTCAAAATATCTGAAAATTCTTCCAGCGCTTGTGCATATAAACATAATAAGAAGATTCTTGAAACTTCCTGCTAAAGCAGAGAATAGAACTGTTTAGGATTTTCAGTTAAAATATTTATTCGCCTACAAAAAAAGTCACATTTTGACAAAATGAGCTCTTCTACTTATTAAATTGTTTAGGAACTACAATGGTTTTCAACCTAAAAATGTAAAACACTGAAGAAAATGGAGGGTTTTTTTGTTTGCTTCTTTTTTAGTTTTATTTTAGGAAAGCATGCAAAAACATGATGTAGCAAAAGAAAGGTATTTTAGAATAAGAAATATATATTTTTTTTAATTGATAGCTGGACAATTCAATGAGATTCTTAAAGTTAAGCATATGATAAACTTGGCTGAAACTTACTGGGTGGGCATAAACTTAGAGAAAAATGCAGGAGCTGAAATCATTCACTGAGGTAGAGAGAGGAAAGGTGATACTGAATCTTCGATGGTGCTGTAAAAATGATATAGTAACACAGATTCAAAGATAAATTGTAGTAAGAAGTGCAAAATGGAATTCTTTACACACGGGACTTGAAAAATCATGTTGGTTTCATTTGGTAATCAAAAACATTCATGAGATTGGATACAAGTTGGAAAATGTCTAAATATTGGAAGTGGCTTTGATAACATAAAAAAAACTGTGAAAGGCTTGTTGCAAAAAGTGCTACAAGATAAACATCTAATAGTAAGCAAGGACAAACAGGAGAAACAAATATGACTGGCAAAGGATGTATTTCTCCTGACAAGACTAAAGGCATACAACAGAAAAGAAAAACAATGAAAAGAAAATAAATACAAAAACAAACAAAAGACATCAACAAAACCAAACAAAACAACAAAAACAACACCAAAAACCCACAAGAGATTCTGAGATGTAACAGGACGTTAGCTATTTCTGCAGGCTTAATTCTGCTCAAGGAATCTGTAAAAAGTGAACCATGAGGAGTTTTGACCAGTGTCAATTAACAGGAACTAAAAAGCTTCCCCTGAAGCTTTTAAGCACTTCAAAAGTGGCACGATGTTTAAACCAACAAATGGCTGTTTTTCAAATAAAGAGGTTATTAATGATGTAAATGTTAGATGTATGAAGAAAATGGACAATTTTTGCACTGTAAAATGTACCTATATATCAGTAAACTGATAGACAATTGATAGCAACATAAGTTAGATTAAATGTTAAAATCTGTTTAATAAAAACATTATGCTCATCAGGATAAGAACTTATGCCAAATTACAGGACAGTTTAATGCTTCCATTACCTTCTAACAGAGATATTAGGAACCTAACTTCTGTCACCTTGTTCAGAGGAACATTTTAGTTAATGTATTAAGAAGAAGAAAAATGACTGTTAATATTAATCTGTGTAAGTATATATATGACATACACCTAGTCTGACTTTGTTAGGTGGGAAGGGAAGGGGACAGAGGAAAAGGTATTTTGGGAGCATGGCACTTTATATCCTAACATAAAAAAATAGGGCAGGTGAACGACTTTTGTAAGTGAATGCCAGATCGCTGACTGAGTGTTCATTGTGTCTTCTCTTACAAAAAAAAAAAAAAAGAAAATTAGATGACATCAACAGTGACTCTACTGCCCTGTCATTTGCTGGGATAACACCCCTGCCTGAAGATGACGTTAAAGGTACTGTGTACTCCTAGTTCCTGACTGGACCCTTTTAGTGCGCTGTAGGGCTGGGCTTAGCACATATATGCTGCTGCTTGTAGCACAGGAGGGATGCGAGACTCAGGAGAAAGTCAGAATGGCTATAAAGATCTGGCAGAGACAGACTTCATTTTTCTCAGTGTGAAAGCTGCAATGGATGAGAATAAACTCGTCCCAGTGATATCACAGCTGGTTGTTTAAAATGAAGACTAGGGCTGAGCATAAGAAGGCTGTTTTAAAGAATTTCTTCTTAATGTCTTCTGGAAGCTCGGAGTGGGAACAGTTCCGTGAAATTAGAGTAAAAAAAGGTTACAACTTTGGAGGTAAAAGAAGAAAGTAACTGCAATATTTACTTCAGCTTTTTGTTTTGGTTTGGTTTTTAATAAAACCATCATTATCACTACCTTTGATTCCAATCCATGAGTTCCCAAATCCATTTCTTGAATCCAGTACCTGTCTGTCACTGAGTCCAGTCCCAGTGCTGGCCAGTGACATGATCATCATCCTGGGAGCCCAGTACTGGTTTTGCATGTGTTGGTATATATTTCATTTTTTTCTTATTAACATTATTATATTTTCTTTTTATTCTTATTACTTCATTTAAGCTGTTCTAGAGTGATATTTTTTTTCTTTCAAACCATAAGTCTCCCTCCTTTATTCTCTGTCACTTTCCCTTTCCGAAAGAGAGAGGTTTTAATAGAAAAATATCTGTCATTTGTTTAGTGGCCAAGACAGTCTAAATCTCAACAATCAGGCACAAATTATTATTTGAAGAAAACTAAATGTCCTAAAAAAATTCTCTTCAGGATCAAAGAGAAAGTATTATTTTAAAAATCAGAAGAATTGAGAAAGGAAATATAAAAAAAAAGCATGTACAACCATTCTTTTTTTTAAGAAAAAAAGTATATTGTTCTTCTTGCATGAGCTGTAAGATCAGTGCTTGTCTTGATACAAAAAATGTAGGAAGCATTGCATTTAGTCTAAGAGTGAATCAGTTTGTACTCTAGCAAATTTTCCAGAAATAGTACTACCAGTAGCTTGTGCACAATGCTGCAGAAAAAAAACCCAGTCTGATGAATCACCCTTGCCAAATACATGGAAAATAGCTTAGACAACAGAACGATGTAGAGCAGGCAACATCAGGGGAAAAAAAAAAAAAAACCCCAAACAACCCCCCCCCCCAAAATCAACTAAGCTTGTGTCTCTGCACGTTGCATTTCATCATTCCCCAAATTTGTGATAGGTGTCTGTTAAATACACTGGATCTCCTGTACTATACATTGTACATGTCTTTGAGTGTATGTATAAATATATAAATAAGGAAAGTTTCTAAAACTTCTAATTGCTCCATCTTTCCAATTAAGTATCAAATGCAATTGATTAGAGGGATTTTTTTCCTGTTTTTTGTCCTGTTAATGGGTTAATTTTACCATCACAGAAAAGGTGGCAACTAAGCAATGGAAGAGACTGGAGGTCTGCGTCGAGAAAAATACTCATTTTGTGGGAAAGCCCCCAGTGCACTTCCTTCTTCCTTGCCCTCCGGTCACCAGTGTGTTTACTCTATCTCCTCTTACTGAGGTGTGGCACTCAGGCAGTTACAGTGTGTCAGCTAGCAAGTGGTTTTCCAGCATGTGTGGAATCAGGAATTAATGAC
Source organism: Rhinoptilus africanus (assembly GCA_013400135.1). Lineage (NCBI taxonomy): Eukaryota > Metazoa > Chordata > Aves > Charadriiformes > Glareolidae > Rhinoptilus > Rhinoptilus africanus. Next base: position 56,134 of record VXBO01015183.1, read on the forward strand.
TGTGTGGTCAGTGGGACAGCTAGCAAGCTTGTTACACAACTGTGTTCAAGACCCAGCTAATAGGAAGTTACTGAAAATGAAATTAATCTGCAAAGATGCCTCCCATGTTTGAAAGGAAGCCAATACTCTTTGCACACAGTTAAGAAATGCATTTTGCGTTGTACCAGTGAACTGCTGCTGTTCAAGAAGAACATTAAAAGAAATTTAATCCTGTTTAGCAAAAAATTGATTTTTATGTAGTGAAAGTCAAATTACAGCAAGAGCATTCAGACTCCAGTGAAGTTACCCCTTTATTTGAAAATGTGATAATGCCTGTGTGTTTTTATCTACACAGTCAGAAATGATATAGTTTAAACTCCAATGAAGAATGAAATAATGCACCCTAATGTTTAGAAAAATCAGTCCATTGAAATAAAAAAGGATAATTTATACTTATTAGATTGTTTGTATAATACCAGAGACTTTGTGTCTGAAACATAACACAATAAGGAAATTTAATCTTAATAAAAATGCCTACATGCGAGCAGTTAAATGAAGATATCTTAATGCAACTTCAGAGCCATTCAGAATTTTTTTGACATATGTAGTCTTTAAATTGGACGCCCTTACACTTTTATGTCCAAAACTTACTTTCCTAGATAAAGACCAGGTGCATGAGTAGGGTCTGCGATAATTTGGGATAAATAATGTGTCTGACAGCAAACTAAAATCTATTGGGTTTTTTTATAGATAGACTCAGGCTTCAATTTTGCAGATTATGTGCTTTTGCTGTTTATGCTGTATCAGTAGGAATTCTCACTACTAAAAGTTTGGAGTATGCATAGTGTTAGGGACTGTATAAGAAAAATAAAAACTTGTTCTCTCTGTGTATTCTGTAGCCACTTGAGTCAGACTCTGTACAACATCCTAATAACTTGTCCGCAGCAACTATTTTAGATGGGACCAAAAGACTCTTTCTTACATTGTGCTTTCTTTACATCTGTCCTCTCTGAACTGTAGAAAGCTTGGCACAAGCTTTCTTAGAGTGCATACAGAAAAGGTGAGTAAATTAACTATTCTATTGCAAACTCACACCACATGATAGCTCAATTATTGTAGTTTTTGGTCATTTTCCATAACTAATTACTATGTGCAAATATTTCTTGTCGGATGGTGTCGCCAGTTAGAGGGGACAAAAATAGACCAACTCGTTTGTGATAGATGGAGACTTGTCATTCACACAAATATTAGAATCATAGAATCATACACTTGTATAGTCTGGAAGGGACCCTTCAGATCATCTAGTCCAACCATCCACCTAACTCTTGATAAAAACCATCACTAAACCATATCTCTAAGCATTACGTCTACCTGTCTTGTAAATACCTGCAGGGTATACTCAACCACTTCCCTGGGTGGCCTGTTCCAATGATTAATAACCCTTTCAGTGAAGAAATTTTTCCTGATATCCAGTCTAAACCTCCCCTGGCATAACTTGAGGCCATTTATTCTTGTCCTATCACCTGTTACTTGGCACAAGAGACCAACTCCCACCTCACTACACCCTCCTTTCAGGTAGTTGTACAGAGTGATAAGGTCTCCCCTCAGCCTCCTTTTCTCTAGGCTAAAGAACCCCAGTTCCCTCAGCCAGTCCTCGCAAGACTTGTTCTCCAGACCCCTCACCAGCTTCGTTGCCCTCTGGACACGTTCCAACACCTCAATGTCTTTTTTGTGGTGAGGGGCTCAAAACTGGACACAGTACGTGAGGTGAGACCTCACCAGTACAGAGGGATGATCAGTTCCCCACACTGTTCCTGATACAGGCCAGGATACTGTTGGCCTTTTTGACCACCTGGGCACACTGCTGGCTCATATTCAGCTGGCTGTCAATCAACACCCCCAGGTTGTTTTCTGCCAGGCAGCTCTGCAGCCACTCTTCCCCAAGCCTGTAGTGCTGCATGGGGTTGTTGTGACCCAAGTGCAGGACCCAGCACTTGGGCCTGTTAAACCTCATGCCATTGGCCTCAGCCCATCATTTCAGCCTCTCCAGATCCCTCTGCAACACCCTTCTACCCTCAAGTAGGTCAACACTCCCACCTAACTTGGTGTTATCTGCAAACTTTCTGAGTGCACTCAATCCCAGGAAATTGTTTGATGCTTTATCATTAAAAATATATACCGAAATAAGTTTGTGTTAGTAAAAATAAATGTTCTGTTACTTCAATCAATAAAAAAGTTGTGAAAATTCCTAACAGTAACATGAAATGTAATTGTAAAGTAGATTTACAAAAGAACGACAGTGTTCTGAGTACAATAATTTCAATAAACAGTGTAATAGAGAACTTTTATATAAAATGGATAAGCTGGCTTAAAAGCATTGCATAATTTTTCTTTTTGCATTGAAGTGTATGGTCTTCAAACTATGCCAGGACTTCCTGGGCATTCAGTGTAATCGCTTCCAAAGTGAACATAAGAATTCTTATCATTTTTTTCACACTTTATTAATTATGTAAGTTACCTGTGCAATAGCACATCATGCTTGCTTTCAAAACCTAGATTGTATATTCAAGCTTTTGTGTAGGATATTAGAAAATGAGAGAAGGCAAGATTGAAAGGGACTCAAAAATTCACATAGCCACCTGAATTGTCTGAAAGCATGATCAGCTGTGCTTATTCTTAACTGGTGTTTCTCTAATCTGTTCTTAAAAGACCTCCAGTGACAGAGGCCCTATCCAGTCTCCAACCGATCTACTCCACATTTTCCCTCTCTCTCATGCCTAGCTTGACACTTCCTTGCTGCAATTGAAAACTCTTAAAAGCTGGCATGAGGTCAGACAGAAAACGTTTGTTCAATTTGCAGATGGCACAAAGGTGAGAAGGGTTGAAAATACACTGGAGCAGGGGATTAGAATTCACAAAAGCTGGTGAAATGGTTTGGGAAAAAATGGGGTGAAGTGTTGTAAGGAGAAAAGTATAGTAGCACAATGAACTATGAGCAACAGCATTGTGGCACTGTTGGATACTTTGCAGCCATCCTATACTATTTTTGTGATCTGTGTGTTCCCTACCTTTTTTTTTTTTTTTTCCTGAGAATATTACGTAAGTCTTTTCAAAATTTTCAAAACCTGCAGTTACCTTATGGGAAAGGCAGGTTCCTATGCACAGACTCACAAGCAGTGATGTTGACTACAAGCAGCCTAAGGTGCCCCAAAGCAAGTACATCTTCTGCTGTAGGTTCTAAAGAGTCAACTACGCCATCATTTCCAATAGCTAAGTATTGAATGAACTTCCATTGGATCTCAGTACCATATAAGAACAATTTTCTTTGAATGCATAAAGAGAAAAGTGTCAGTAATAAAACAAAGTTTTATGTGCAGTTATAGCTAATCATGTTCCTGAGGTAAAAATCAAATTTTTTTCCATTGGGCCAAATGAGAAGCTCACTCATTCTGTGGATCTGTGCATAGTGACACAGAAGGCTAATAACTTTACCACATGTTTTTGGCTGCTTGAAAAGCAAGGCTGCTGTCAAACAAAATGTAATTTCCCATGCTTACATCCCTTTCTACTTGTTTTTGAAATATTCTGTTAACATAATTAACCGATTTTCTTATGATTTAATATTATATCCATACAAATATTGCATTATCGCAAGCTATGAGGTTTGACTTTTTTATCTGTAACCAGTGAGCCTACTGATATCACTATAATTCTTAAAAGCAATCTATGATTATATACACATTGTATTTATCATATTGTATAACTGTCACAGGCTTAATCATTTGACATCATATTCTACATCTCATTAGTGAATGTGTATAACTTTTATTTTTATGTTTTGTATGGCTAGAATGGAGAAAAGAGACCAATTGTCACTGTCCAATTTCTTATTTTTCTAGATCTGTGTACTTCAGGTTTCACTTGTTCACAGCTAAGAGCCTGAAAAGACATCCCAGTTGCTGGCCTAGAAAATGATTGTGCTCAGATATAGTGGTTTCTTGAATATGATAAAAGAAAAGAGGAGACACAAATGCATTTTTCAATACTGTTATTATTTTTTAAAAGGAAAAACTGTATACTAAGCTAATTATATATGAAATTAATGATACATGTTAATATATGAGTTAATGATATATGAAATTTTACATTGCCTTACATACCTTTTAGCAGCCACTCATTTTTGCCCTAAATTTGTCAAAGTCTCACTGGAAAATTGTGGATGAAATTATCTCTCTATCAAAAAAAATGAACAGAATTTTTCCCTTGGTAGAAGTTGTAGGTTAATTAATAGGCTAATAAAGGGAAATTTTACTAACTAAAAATAAGATGGGGATATTGTCATGTTGATAAGATGTTAAACATCAGTCTTTATTAGTTTTAGTCGCTGTCAGTTTACAAAAGATTTTTCTTTTAGATACAAATAGATAAAATCTTGAAATAAGCCTGAAACTAGATAAGAAGTAGGATAAAATATTGCCAAAAGCATTTTAAAAGAAAAGTACAATTTTAACTCAATTTACAATAAATATATATAAAAATAAATTAAGGGTTGTCTTACATATTACACAATCGTTGTGGTTTAAGCCAGATCAGCCAATGATGAGACAGGTGCTCTACCCCCACCTCTCACTCCAATGAGAGGAGGAGGAGAGATAAAGACATCCATGAGTTTAGAAGGAACTAAAGTACTTTAATGGAATATTAATAATAAAATAAAAGTGAAATAATGAAACAGATAAAATATACAAAATACAAAATAAAAATAATAATAAAACTAAAAAAGCCCCAAATAATACCATATCAAGCTCCCAGGATGACGTCACCAGCAGACACTGTGGAAGAGGTGGACCGGACTCAGCCATGGGTGGGAACTGGATTCCAGAGCTGGAGTCAGGAACTCATGAACCAGGATCAAAGGCAGATGAACAGACAGGGTCCTCCTCGGATGTCAGCCATCGAAGAAAGAGGGAGCTGACCCTTTGATCCATCAGCTTTTATACT
>VXBO01015185.1:0-36101 GCA_013400135.1 Rhinoptilus africanus
GACGAGGGGGAGTGGGTTTAAAACAAAAGACGGGAGATTGAGGTGAGCTGTGAGGCAGGAATTCTTGTCTGTGAGGGGGGTGAGCCCCTGGCCCAGGTTGCCCAGAGAAGCTGTGGCTGCCCCATCCCTGGAGGGGTTCAAGGCCAGGCTGGACGGGGCTTGGAGCAGCCTGGGCTGGTGGGAGGTGTCCCTGCCCAGGGCAGGGGGGGGCACTGGGGGGGCTTTAAGCTCCCTTCCCACCCAAACCATTCCGTGATTCTATGAATTACCTTGTGGACCGGCTGCACAGGTGCCAATACAGCGTACTTTGGGTCCCATGCATATTCATACCAACCAGGCTCCAGTTTCACTTCACTCAGGCTATTCTCAAAACAATTTTTGCTGTTGCTGTTTTTGTTGTCACAAAACATTTTAATTAATCAGGAATTTTAATTAATTGTAACCCCGCTGAAAATGCCAAGACAGAAGCACAAATATAAGGAGGGGTTTGCTCAAGTCAGAGCAACCTGTTTTCAGTTAGATGTACTCGCTCCGAGATCACACAGTGTAATTACAGACATGGACATGGGAAAACATGGGATTCTGAACGGCATTTTAACGCTGTGGAGAAAGATGGTGGTGTTTTTATCACAGAATCACAGAATGGTGGGGGTTGGCAGGGCCCTCTGGAGATCCCCCAGTCCCACCCCCTGCCAGAGCAGGGTCACCCAGAGCAGGGGGCACAGGAACGCCTCCAGGCGGGTTTGGGATGTCTCCAGAGACGGAGACTCCACCACCTCCCTGGGCAGCCTGGGCCAGGGCTCTGCCACCCTCAAGGGAAAGAAGTTCCTCCTCAGGTTTAGGTGGAGCTTCCCATGGTCAAGTTTGTGCCCGTTCCCCCTTGTCCTGTCCCTGGGCACCACTGAGAAGAGCCTGGCCCCATCCTCCTGACACCCACCCTGTCAGTGTTTATAAGCATTGATAAAGTACCCCCTCAGCCGCCTTTTTTCCAGACTAGAGACCCAAATCCCTCAGCCTTTCTCCATGAGAGAGGTGTTCCAGAAGCTCCCTGCTCAGCCAGGCAGGCCTCCTGCGTCCCTTGCCCGATTTCTTGCATTTAGGGATGCACTGATCCTGAGCATGGAGAAAGTGGTGTTTGAATACCAACCAGCTCTCTTGAGCCCCCCCCTGCCTTCCAGAGCCCTATCCCACGGGAAGAGCCCCAGCCCATGGGAGGGGCTTCCAGTCGGGAAGTCTGTTTTGAAGCTCTGATGGTGGCACTGTGTTGGCATACTGTTAACTGGAACATCACATCCCAAAAGGATTACAGAGACATTTTTTTTCTAGTTCTTCAACTGTTGCAAACGATCAGCTTTGACAAAGGACTTAAGATATTCTGTGTTTTTACGAAGCTGGAAATTGGGTCATTTCTAAACTGATTTCACTTGCAACGAATGAATTGCCGTGGCTGCATGATTCCACCTTTGGCTGAGCTGCTTCCCAGGGACACGTTGGACACCTTGGGATGTTAGTAGCTGGCAGAGATCCCCTTAGAACCACAGAATGGTCTGGGTTGGAAGGGACCTTAAAGATCACCTAGTTCCAACCCCCTGCCCTGGGCAGGGACACTTCCCACCAGCCCAGGCTGCTCCAAGCCCCGTCCAGCCTGGCCTTGAACCCCTCCAGGGATGGGGCAGCCACAGCTTCTCCGTCCTCTTCCCACTCAACACGTCTGGATTAGGAAAAAACCTCATTCCAGCCTTGCTACTGGTCATTTGGCCGCCATGCCCTGCACATTGTGTCTCCTTTGGCAGGGTCACACCTGAGGTTCCTCTGTGCAGTGATACGAAGGTCTGGACTGATGCAACTTTCTGAGCCTGAGTTTTCTGCCCTCTTACAGTGGTTATATGCCTTTGTGCACAGTCTGGACAACCCCCAGCGCACCATGAATAATGGATTCCCAAACTCTGTAAAAGCTTTATTTATTTAAACATCTAAATATTTAGAATTTGCTCGTATCATTGACATATTTACCCCACTTTCCCAGCAGTAAGAGGTCTCAAAAGGGTTTCCACCTTGTAAACCTGCTGCGAGCAGTATTTACAGGCTGTTGGCTGATGCGTGTTTTAAGGTCCACAAGTGAAGCCGACAGGGTTTTGTCCCGGGGGGGCACACAGCCCTGCCCCTTCTCTGTACGGAGAGCTAGTTGGGTGGCTTGCATTTTCCATCACAGAAACCTAACGGGACGGCCAGGAGGGTTTCAAGGATCTTTGCTCAAAAAGCAACTCCATTCCCCCATTATCTTCCAAATGTTTCCATGGGGCTCATGTGAAGTACTGCGGAGCACAGAGATCCGGGTTCGGCTCACGCCTTTTTCCACTAACGCTTTCCTGCTTTTTCTCACCGTTTCCCCTCCCGCCACGGCACGTGCTGTGTCCAGGCTCATCTGCATGGGAAGAACCTCTCACCGTGCGCTTGGCTCCCGCTCTTGGTGGTGGCTGCCTTTGCCAGGATCAGCTCTGGTTTAGCTAAAAGCAATGTGGAAGTTTAGCAGTCACAGAATCCTAGAACTATCAGGGTTGGAAGGGACCTTAAAGATCATCCAGTTCCACCCCCCTGCCCTGGGCAGGGACACCTCCCACTACATCAGGTTGCTCACAGCCCCATCCAGCCTGGCCTTAAAAACTTCCCGGGATGGGGCTCCCACCGCCTCTCTGGGCAACCTGTTCCAGTGTCTCACCACCCTCCTGGGGAAGAACTTCTTCCCAATGGCCATTCTGAATCGACCCATCTCTAGTTTTAATCCATTCCCCCTGGTCCTACCGTTCCCCGACATCCTAAAAAGTCCCCCCCCAGCTTTCCTATCGTCCCTTTTCAGATACTGATGTACCATGAGCAGTTGCAGCGCCTCGCAGAAGAGCGGAGGGGACGGGTGGGAGGGCAGGAGCCGTGCCCCATCTCAGGGCTTTCTCCTCCTCTGCCGTAACCGCTGTGTTCTTCTGAGCTGTGCGCTTGCCCCATCCCTGGCTACGTCTGCGGGCTCGGAGGTGAACTCCAACAGGAGCAGGACCAGAGCTGGTTTTGTGCACTATTTCTTCTCCCACTATTCCTCATGTGAATCCACAGGGCAGCGCTGCTTCGGAGGGTGAAAGCGAGGATAGCCACGCACTATGGCCCGGGGCTGGTGGTTTACTCACATTGATGAGCTCCTGGCGAAGGCAGCTCTAAGTGACTCAGCTCTCAATCTGGTTAGACCAGCTTTCATGGACTGGGGTGGAAATTGAGCCTGAGTAAAGTCGCTCCTCATCCCCCAGGTTATGCCTGGAAAGCAATGCCACCTGGGCGCCTTTCGGGTCACAAGCGGTACCTTAATGGCAAAACCCCCTTGTTCAGGGTGATCCTTGCCATCGTCTAGAGGCAAGGCTGTGCCCTTTGGGGTTTTCCTGTGTTACTGGGTTATTTTGCAGGCCACCGTTACTGCCCGGCAGCCTTAGCTGAGCCCATTCCTCCCAACACAGCCCATGGGAGAGGACGGATGCCACCAGGGCTGTCCGTGCCTTCAGCTGCGGGAGAAGCAGCTCCTTGGTTTAAGCTGAGCTCACTTGGCCTCCGCCTCCACTGGGTGCCACGGATTCCGGCAGAGAGGGAGATGAGTGTTTCAGCAATGGGATCCCTGGGAAAAGGTGCCTGAACTGCAGGATTAGTCACAACAGAAATTGCTGTGCTAAGCACTGGGTGTCACTTGGCCCTGCAGATCTTTAAGGTGATGGTGGGGATGCAGGGGAGATGCTGGAGCTGGTACTGTGAGCGGGGAACAAACCGGCAGGCGATTTGACCCGGACAATGGGTGCAAGGAACAACCCCTGCCAGGTTCCTGCTCCCCTTTCCAAGGAGGTACAATGAAATACAGTCGTGTTTAACACGCTGTTAGACGCTTCCGCGTATAGGGAGCACCGAGGGGAAACACAAAGGATGTGTCTGGGAAAAGTTCTTGGGGGTTGGACTAGATGATCTCCAGAGGTGCCTTCCAACCACTTATCATTCTGGGAAAAGGAGCGGAGACACTGAAAGCTTCGTCCTGAAGAGCTGAGGGAGAGCAGGGAAGATGCTCTTGGTACAGGATCCTCTGGAGGTGCAGAGGAGGGGGAGGAGAGGCTGGCTGAGGTGGTGCAGGAGGTTCCTGAATGGCGGGGGAGATGAGGAGTGCACGCAGGAAAGCTCTTTCCTTGTGGCCACTCTTGCTATAGAGGCACGGGGCTCCTTTTTCTAACGGACAGACTTTACACGTAGAGACGTCACTGGCTGTAAGGGGAGTCCCCTGAGCAGCACAGCTTCCACAGCCGGGGGGCTTTGCTTTTTTCGGTGTGCCGAATAGGAGCTAGCCCCTGGAGCAGCCCCAGAGGTGACGCTGGTTCTGCCTGGTGGCCGGCCAGCCTGCCCCGTGCCGGGGGACGCAGCGTGCCGGGCAGCCCGCGTCCTGCCCTTCCTGCCGCGAGCACCAGCACAGCCCTCCCGCTGCACCCGCAAAAGCCGACCGGTGTGTTTGCCCATCATCCCTTCTCCTCTTCCTCTTCCCACATGTAATCTCCACCCATTGTCTCTTCTTATATTACTTTCTCAATCTTCACATTTTCTGAAAACAATTTTTTTGGTGCGTTTGTTTTTCCCTATACTTGACTATTTTCCTCCTCTAAAACCTGTCATTTTTTCCAGACATTTTGGGGTTTCTAATATTTTTCCTCCTTAACAGATTATTCTCTTTCCCGCCCCGCTTCTTTCCTCCTTCCTGCTTTCTTTAGCCAGAGGTTCTTGCAGCTCCCGCAGCTCCGTTATCCTCTCCCAGCCTTCCCGGGAGGGAGCTGGAGCACACATCCCACTTGCCTTCCAAATGTTGACAGGGCTGTTTTGGAGGATGAGTGACTGACAGACAAACCCCAGCCTCAGATACTCGGAATGCTCTGCTGCTAATGGCTTTATTCTTGTCAACACAGTAAGCAAAATAACCCTTGAAAGGGATAGGCCATATTTTTAGCCAACCTTCAACTTGGCTTCTGAAAAATAGCTTTATGTTCAGCTGTCTGCCTCGCTCCCTTGGATTCACCTTCCCCAAGCAGATATTTAGAGGCCTGCTTTTCACTTTGACCTGGCAGGGACGCGGAATTAAACTCTTGGAAGCGCGTTTTCTTCAGCCACCTTGTAATGCTGTGTAAGTGGGGCTCTGAAGCTGCCCCCCAGCTTGTCGCCGAGTGGGAGGAAGGAGGCAGGAGATGCTCATCTGGGGCTTTCCTGCATGTTTGGTCCCACAGCGTGGACCAAACGGAGTGAAATTTGAACCTCCCCCCCCCCAAAAAAAAAATTAGTTGATCACAGAGTGCCAGGGTTTCCCCGCCAGTCGCAGCCACCGCCAAATTCAGACCTTGATTATTTCAATATATCCTGAAGGAGGTAAAATTTAGAACAGCTTAGGGAAGATAAATAAGGATGTGTCTGTGCTGGCCTCGGAGGTGCACGGCCTTCCCCTCCTCGTCTCCTATTGGTCTTAGGACAAGCCAGATTAAGGAGTGACCTCTTCCAAACAGTCTCCGGTTTGCTAAGCTTGTAAACAACAGCAAGGGTGGAAACCATTGCAAGATGGATAAAGCTTAGAAATGCCGGCCGGGATTTCCCCGTGACGTGCTTGTAAGGAATGTGTGCTAGTTAATGGGGCTAATTCCCCGTGCGGCACTCGGCTCCCGCTTCCCTGAGCGCTTCCTCTTCCAGCCTGGTCGCTCCGGTCCTCCGTGGCTCACCAAGGCCACCGCAGCCTTCACAACAGCAGGTTCCCCACGGGTCCTCGGTAGGGACAAGCTCCAAGCAGCGCTTTGACTGCCGAAGGACAGTAGGGAGAAATAGGGAGGTGATTGTCCCACAGGTGAGGCCACTCCTTGAGTGTTGNTATTCTATGGCTCTATGACAGCGTTCCAGCTTTGCTGTCCCCGGTCTCTTGCAGCGCTGGGTGCCACCGCCTCCGTTGCCGCAGGGGTGGGAGGCGGCGCACTCCGGCAGGGCTCTGCGCTCCCTGCGCTTCCAGGCTGGTGTGAAGCCTAATCAGGGAGCATCAGGCTTGAGGTTGGGGGGAGCTGGTTTGGGGCTGGTCTGTTTTGGGGTTTTTCCCCCTGCTCTCTCACTAGGGACACAGAACCACATTTTTATTTTTTTTTTCCCCGGATGCTGCTGCGTCTGAAGCGCTCTCGTTCATTTGTAAGGGATGACTTGTTTATGGCAAAACAGCTCTGAAGCAATTATTAGGATGCAGATGGAGAGGTGCACCTTCTCCTTTCCTGGATTACCCCTGAGGCTAAAGGGGGGAAAAAGCAAGAGCGCTGTCTTAGGAAATCAGAGAGGGATTACAGGAGTAAACGTTGCTGTACCTGAACTTAGTAATGAGGGGTGCCATCAAAAATTAACAAGCAACCGTATAAACACCACCACGTAGGACACGGTGATAAGCACAGGGGGAGTGTGCCACGGGCTGCTAAATGCCCACACTGTTGTTATCAGCTTTCAGACCCAGGGGATGGTTTTCCTGCCGTGACCTGGTCCTGCTCCCGGTGCTATTCAGTGTTCCCGTTCCCGTTTGGGGCAGTAGTGTTTGAAGAGCACGCTCAGAAGAAGACCCGGCTCAAAAATGCAGGTGAGGAGCTGCAAGGGCTGAGGAAGACAGCGTCAGAAACGGTGCTCTGAAACTGCCCGGAAAAAACAGTGAGGGAAAACTCGGTAACAAATATAAAGGTGCTGGGCCTAAGAGGGAGAAACGAGATTGTCTCAGAGCTGTGATCTTTAAGATGCCACAACTGCACCTCCACTCGGGAGGGGGGTGGCAAACAGTGTCTACTGGCTGTAGACGGGGAAGGGCTTTTCTTGCCAAACTAGGGGGCATCTTCTCCTCCGCTAGCAGGGCTTTTTCTGTTCCTTTGGCAATTCCAGCTGGATACAGAAAAGCCATCCCAGCTGCAGACTTGAAGACGCTGTTTTAGGACAAGACCTGTCAGGAGGAACGAGGCATTTTGGTGGCGAGTGGCTTATGCTGTGACTGTCACATGGGCACAGGAGAGGCTATGTTTGCCTTTGTGCCTGCTGTCCTTTCCCTGTCTGCAAAAAGCAAGAGCCAGGGCAGTGTTTTCCTTCTGCCATTCCGCGTTGAACGTACCAATAATAGCACGGTCTCACAGGCAGAGTTTAGGGAAGGGACTGTGTCTTCTTCACGAGGGACGAGGCCCGAGCACATAATGAACGGAACGTGATGGTCCTCAGCAAGTTCGGACAAGGGGAAACAGCCTCAAGTTGCACCGGGGAGGTTTAGGTTGATATTAGGAAAAATTTTTACACGGAAAGGGTTATTAAGCATTGGACCAGGCTGCCCAGGGAAATGGTGGAGTCGCCATCCCTGGAGGTGTTTAAAAGCTGGGCAGACGTGGTGCCGAGAGATAGGGTTTAGTGATGGTTTTTGTCAGAGTTAGGTTGATGGTTGAACTTGATGATCTCAAAGGTCCCTTCCAACCTGAGCGATTCTATGATTCCAATTTCCTCCGTTGCCTTTGCTCTTGGCATAAAGCTTTGATGGCCTTGGTACCTGTGATACGGGAATGTAAATGCGAAAGGCAGGTCAGAATCCATATGCAAAAGCCTCCTCTAGTTTAAGAGGAAAGGCCAGAACAAGTTTCTCCAGCCTACGAGAGCGTGGTGGGGTGAGGGATGGCCACCTCGAGCCCAGGTAATAGGCAAGTGGGTCTAGTTGGAAGCCAGCTCTGCGGAATTCAGACACCCCTCCCTCCCCCAAATCAAAGGGAGGTTGAAGAAAAGCTTTCGGAGGACCGAGCGAGATGCCTTCAGGCTTCACCGGTCAGATGGTGGGTTCACGATGCGCTGTAGTTGATTGCATTGCAGGGACTGCCTTGAGAAGCCCCATCGCTCTTGGATCTTGCGGTGAACAAACCCCCAAACCCCACAGCTGGCCACAAACCCCCCACATTTTCCCATCTCACAGCACGCCCGTCCTGTCTGTAGCATGGACAGGTTGCCCAGACCATTAGAGAAAAGGAAGTTATGAAGGAGGAGGCAGGGCCAAGTTCTCTGCTGAACCTTGCCCGCCATCCGTGCTGCAGACCTCCAGCCAAATTCTCGGCTGAAGGACTGCCGGCTTCTGCAAATACAGGGAAGCAGGTCTGGATGCAGGTGGAGTGAGCAGGAGTCCTCTGAAGCCAAATGATGGAAGTCCACCCAGTCGGAGACTTTTGCCACCACGTTTCTTCAGCGGATTTTTTTTTCAGTTGTTTGGGTTTTTTTTTTCGTGTCTCTGGCCGCTCTCTGGTTTTCACCCCCATTTTGTGCATATTCCCCATCTGTTCCCTCCCCCTGTTGTTTTCCTGAGCCCTTTTCTAAGCCTGCTGCAAATCCCCACAGCCCTCAAGTTCTCGGTGAACTTCTGAACCCACCCTCTTCAAGTGGGTGCTAAATCAGGCAGGACAAGCCGAGCCAGCTCTCATTCTGATGATAGCAATTGCGCCTTCGGAAAATAATTGACAAACATTCTGCATTTAGACAAAGCTCCTCTAAGGGAGAGGGAACGCTAATATTCTGCAGCTCCGGGCCGCGGAGCGCCAGTGTTCAAGTAGGACATTTTAATAACATCCTTCATGGACAAGTGTTTTGCTGGGAACCCTTTTTTCCTCCCTGCACTCAGACAATTGTCAGCGAAGGGACTCGCAGGGAACAAAATGGAAATAGATCTATTCAGAGAATTAGAGCAATCTGCATTTCTTTCTTTCTGTGCTGGGTTCATTACTAGCGGGGCTGTAATCTGCGGGTTTTTTTGCCTCAAGCACACTCCCACTCTTACCTCTTCACCGCCGTGCTGCCATTCTCCCAGATAAACAGGTCCTCCGGAATGGATCATAGCTCCCGCCAAAGGCAAGCTGATGAGAAGGGAAAAACAAACAAATGCATTCCCAGGGCCCCGTCCGCCTCTTCGGGAAGAAAATAGAAACCCGCAGGGACTTCAGTAGAGATCCATCCCTCAACAGGCCCTTTGCTGATGGATAATTGCACAAGGCCCAGGAAATTTGGGCTGCAAGGGCTCGGCGTCGAGTAGGATGTGTCTCCCCAGCACCCACCAGGCAGCGGAAGGGACCCTGTCCCCACAATCCCACCCCCTTCACCTGGTTTCAGACACGGTGGCTTTCCCTGCAGCGTGATGCCGTCCGCAGGTTTGCAGGGTTTTATGAAACACTGAGTTCCTGGGTGGAAAAACTGATGCAAGGAAGGAAGGAAGGACGGAAGGATGGACCCCGGCTGCCAAAGGCAGTGGCCGAAGGGAAGAGGTTAGTGAGGGGTGGCACTGAGCCAAGACTGACATTGGTAATCACGCTCCAAGGAAAGAAGAGTGAGTAAAATAATGAAATGAGGAGCAGTTGAAAGAAAAAATTCAGGAGCCTACAAGAAACCTGGGAAGGGGCTTTTTAGGATGTCGGGGAATGGTAGGACCAGGGGGAATGGATTAAAACTAGAGATGGCTCGATTCAGAATGGCCGTTGGGAAGAAGTTCTTCCCCTGGAGGGTGGTGAGACACTGGAACAGGTTGCCCAGAGAGGGGGTGGGAGCCCCATCCCGGGAAGTTTTTAAGGCCAGGCTGGACGGGGCTGTGAGCAACCTGATGTAGTGGGAGGTGTCCCTGCCCAGGGCAGGGGGGTGGAACTGGATGATCTTTAAGGTCCCTTCCAACCCTGACAATTCTAGGATTCTGTGTTTCTAAAATAGCCAGAAATACATATGTTGGGAAAGGAAGGTACTAGTGATGGGAGAAGGGAGAGCTGGATGGAAGGATCAGGAAATTCTGTGATTCTATGAATGGTGTTGGGTTTGAGATGGAAATAATCCTCTGAGCCCTGGTGGGATGGTCTGCTCCTGCGCCCGTTGATCTGTGCCGCTCCTGCTACTGCTCGGACGCCTTTCCACCCCGGCTGTGTAAACTGCTCCTTTCTTTTCATTTCTCCCACTGACAGTTGCCTGTTTCTGCGGCTGGGGGCTGGTGCTTTCCGTGGTAATAGGCTCGCTATCGCTTTGAATCCGGAGGACTTTTATCAGCCCACCGTTCCTGTAATTTGCCGTGGTTTAGAGTGACAATAAGGATTTGGGTACGTAAAGAATCCCTAAAGCAGACATGGAAAACAACACCAGGGAGTGCAGCCCCGAATGTGAACGTGCGAGTGAGGGCTTAGCGCAGGAAACCCAAAAAAGCCACACATAATCTTCCTGGGCTGGCAAACAGGGGTTATCTTATTTGTTTAAATGCCTGGAGAACAGAAGGCTTTTCTTTCCTTGTGTTGCTCTGTAGCTGTGTTGCAGTTCAGCCTCCTCTGGGCACCATTCCTTGCGTGACTTCGGCGAGGAAACCAATTGCACTGGCCCAGTATGGGAATGGGAGATGGTCTGGAGAGCCCAGGAGCCTCGGGCGGCAGGCCATCGCCCCGCCACCGTGGCCACAAGAATCGAAGGACTCCTCGTTATGCCTGAGGAACCACAAATAAAAACCGGAGGGGAAGTTCCTTTAAGATTAATGTTCTTTTAGGGTAAAAAAATGTGAAATGCTTCCTTGCCAGGGACGGTTCCTAGCAGCAGACGTCCGCTGCGGTCAGGAATCGTGCTGGCAGTGGGTTTGAGCGGGCAGCGGCAAAACTGCGGGTGCAAGCGGGGTGGCAGCGCCGTGGTTCGCTCCCAGCTTCCGCAGCCGCCCAGATCGCTCCTAGCATTCCTGGCACCCAATTAGTGCTCCCGTCTATAATTTCAGAAGCTTCATTCTAAGGTTGGGGGGCCGGGAAGGGGGGGGTGGGAAATACATCAGGCCTGTTATTTCTACTGGCAGCGCTGCTACTAAAAATAACGGCACGAATGACATTACGGAAGCTGTGTTTGAGTTCATCGATAGATTAATTTTGACTGGACAGCAGGAAATATTTCTAATGATGAAATGTGTTACACTGTGGATTATCATTCCTGGAGAAGAAGTGGAAGCCTTATTGCCTGGGAGCTTTTAATGGGAGGGTTTAGGAATGAAGAGGAGGCAAGGGACCTTAAAGCCCCCCCAGTGCCCCCCCTGCCCTGGGCAGGGACACCTCCCACCAGCCCAGGGTGCTCCAAGCCCCGTCCAGCCTGGCCTTGAACCCCTCCAGGGATGGGGCAGCCACAGCTTCTCTGGGACAAGGTCTCACCACCCTCACATGAAGGAATTCCTTCCTCACATCTCACCTCAATCTCCCCTCTTCCAGTGTAAAACCCTTCCCCCTCGTCCCATGGCTCCCCTCCCTGCTCCAGAGTCCCTCCCCGTGTTTCCTGGAGCCCCTTGAGGGCCTGGAAGGGGCTGGAAGGTCTCCCCGGAGCCTTCTCTTCTCCAGGCTGACCCCCCCCCAGCTCTCTCAGCCTGTCCCCACAGCAGAGGGGCTCCAGCCCCCCCAGCATCTCCGGGGCCTCCTCTGGCCCCACTTGCATCTTGCATCATTCCCCAATATTCTGAGTGTTTGGGAGTCCCTCAAAGGGACCAGTGACCTGCAGCCACATAAATCTCACTTCCATGAGCCGGAGGAAGCAGCCCCACGGCTGGGTCTGGTTCCCGGGGTTGGCAGTGTCAGGCTGGGGCTCCAGAGGGTCAAACCCTGGTGGCTCTTGGCTGCACATGGGCTACCATGTGGTTCCTGGTGGGAATTGCTGTGGCTGCAACCCCCCCAGAGCAGCAGCTCACTTGGGCTGCGGTGGTGTCGCAGGAGCTGCGGCAGAGACCGAGCCGACAGCCCGCCCTGCCTGCTTGGGATGCTCCGGGCTGGCCTGGGGGCATCTGGGCAGAGATGTCTGCCCTCCATCCCTGTCCTGGTTTGAGCAGCACAGGACTCATTTCTCTTTCAGTAATTCTACTTTTGAGTGAAGTCTCTTCTAACGCCTGGGAAAACTGCACTTTTAAAAGTGTCTGAATTGGTGAAAATATTCACTTTACCGCCAGCTCTGGGGTGCGGGTTTCAAGGTCTTGGTGTTTTCGAGGTGCGGGGATGAGGAGGAGCGAGACCCGGGCATCGCCCCAAGCTGCCAACAGGGTTATTCCATACCATGAACGGCACATTCCATAGAAATCACAAAGTTTGCTGAGGAGTTTCTCTCTCCCTCTCTCTCCCCTTTCCTGGCTGCCATCCTGAGCACTCCTGGCCCCGGTGCCGGAGCCCTGAGCCCTTCCCTTCCCCCCGCAGCCGCAGCGCTCGCAGGGTCCCACGTTGGCTGTCCCTGCGGGGAGGGCACGGCTTCTGCTGGGGAAGGGGCTGGGTACGGTCCTCCTCTGCTTTATATCGGTGTTGGGATCAACACTGGCTCTTTAGTGTCATTAATGGTAATTATTTAGTCTTAGTCTATTAAACCTGTTTATAATTCAACCCTCGAGTTTCCTTGTTTCTCCCTGATTCCCCTTCCTGGGTGGGGAGGGGTCATCGGGTGAGACAATACTTGTCTAAGCGACCATAAATTGCTGTGGGTTCCTCAAACCGTAGCAGCCCCCAGAAGGAGCAGCAGCTCCGCGCTGAGGTCCCGTGTGGCTCAGGCTCCAGGGTGTGAGGTGTGGGATGGGGACCCCTCGGGACATCACAGCCGGCACCTTCAGCCCTTCCCTCGCGCGGTGGTTTGGTCCCTGGAGGACACATTGGAGCGGTTTCAGCATGTGCCACCCTATAGGAGTCCCCAGGAGGCCAGGACACGACGGGAGCAGCTGTGCCCCAGCTGTACCCCCTCCTTGGAGATGCTGGCAGAATGCTTTTCCCAAGGGACCCCTGCTGGCTTCATCCATCTCATCCCCATCTTCCCCATTCCCTTGCTCTTTTCTCCTGCTCTTGTCTTGGCATGAGTCGGGATGAGTGTGATTCCCAGCTCTCCGCTCCCGTTCCCAGGCAGAGGCGGCTGTGACGCGTCCGCCCAGCCCGCCCTCCCCAGCCCTGCCCGGGTGAGGCAGCCTGAGTTATGCCATTGAGCTTTTCCAATTGATTAGTTAATGAGCCGCTTGTTTGCCTTGGGTTACTCGGCACTATTGCCTCTGCTTGTAGATCGGGTGCTGCTTTTGATCAGACATTTCCCCATATCCCATCGGTTGTAAACCTATTATGTAGATATTAGCAAGCTGCAATTTCAAGGGGACACTGGCAGGGCAATTAGATGCCAAATCAGCGTGTTTCCCAAGTTCAGGACATCTTTGTATTTGTTTTCTTTTCTTCCCACCAGCGTCCCAGCAGCTCTCCGCCCCAGCCCTGATGGTAGCAAAGCTGGGGGCTTGTTCGGGATTGCAGGGAAATGCAGGGAAGCTGGGCCGGAGAGGAAAGGGAAGGTCTGCGCTGTTTGGAAAATTCAAAAGCTTTGAGAAATTAATGAGATGTCCAAACTTTCCTAGATACTTTTTGAGAAAACAGAAGCCTGCCCCATCAAAACGGTGCATCATCCAAATGCCAGCGCTACGTGGGTGGGAAGAGAGAGTCAAAGTCATCTACACTAATTAAACCTCAGCCTCTATGAATCCAATCAGACCCCTCCGGAAGGCAGGAACCTTTTACACCCGGGACAGTTCAATAATACTAAAGATAAGCTTAAACTCCGACGACCAGATGTGGGGTAAATTTATTACGAGGCAGGTTTCCCAAATCCAGCTGGATGCTTTGTAACGCGGTTCGGACGGTCGCTTTGAACCACGGTGCGTCTTCTTCTCAGCTGCTCTCGGGAAAGACTTATAGGCATTTGCAAATTAAATCAATAAGGAATTTCTCAATCGCAGCTGAGGACATGGGGGATGACAAAGACTGATGAAAGCAGTAGGAGGAACGTACTCGTTTTCTAAGATGTTTGTCACAGCGGCCGCTTCCCAGCATAATGGGCAAACGCACTTACACGTGTTAAATACAGTTCTGCTCCCAGTTCTTGTGTCTGCCTAGAAAGCGGCTTGTTGAACCAGAACTGGCCCATGCACCGGCGACAGCTCCTTCCACCGTGGCACCTGCGGCTCCTGCGGGGGGGCTGGTGGCCACCACCCCATGGAGGAGGAGAAGAGGTTGGGAAGAGGTGGCGGGCTGGCTCCCTGATGCTGTCCCCAGAGGCTCGCTTCCCAGCCGCCTCCGCCTCCTTTCTTGGCAGCGCGGCGCTCTGGGGCTGCCATTAAGAGAAGGGGGGCCTGGCAAGGAGAGCTTAATTGCCAGCCTGGCCCCAAGCCAGGCTTTCAGAGGCAGGAGAGCATCTGGCCAGGGTACCCCAGACACCTGATTCTGGGTCTCTCCCTTCTCCGCTGGCAGGAGCTGCCATGCCAGAAGCTGACATGAAGCTCTAGGCCAGTGTGGGGACCTGGCCCTGGCCCGGGGAGGGTGGGAGAGGCTGGGACAGGGGCATCCTCAGGATGCCATCGGGCTGGCTGAGTCAACCCAGGGCTGCAGGGCAGCTCCGCTGCTTTCCGCCGGTGGCCAGTCCTCAGTCCACTGGTTTTATAGGAGCTCTCCCAGTTAGAGCCACGTCCTTCCCTCCTGCTGCCACCGAGAGGTCACAGGACAGTGCTTGGATCTGGCTACGGAGCCCCAGCTCACTCTGCAGAGCGAGGGCAAGCAAATTATTTGTGCTCTTTTGGCAGCGGGTGCGTGCGTTGTGGCATGTATGTTTGTATTCCTCCACCACGCCGTACAGGCATGGGAATGTTTGTCAGCACGCTGGCTCCCAGTTCCACCCAGCGCCTCGCGGGGAGGCAGTGACCAGCCATCCCGGCTCAGAGGGACGGGGACACGGAGAGACACACAGTGGGACCCCAGTGCAGAGACCCCCTTGGGTCTCCTCCCTGCCAGGGATTGCCACTGAGGATTCCTGAGGGCTTCAAACCCTTTTCCAAGCAGTAAGATTTTTGGAATAGCTCAGCTGAAAAGCGTGGGGAGACGCTGGGAAAAACTTGTTCCTTCTTCTTTCTCAGGGCAATGGTAGGTGGGGGACTCAGGGCTGGGGCAGAGCTTTCCCCCACGGCCACGAAGCACTCACCCTCCTGTCCCCCCGCTGGTATTTTCTAAACATCAGCTGGATTTGGGGATGCCTGAAGGGTTAATGTTACGCAGTTGAATCCTTGTGGCAGGTGTCAGGGAAAAACCGTGCATTTCCCTTCCCTTCAGATAACCTGCTCTCGGAGCACAAGTGTAGAAGTTATGATTTAAATATATCCAAACGCATGTAATTAATCACAAGTGCAACATACCTCCTTTCCTGCTGCGAAACCTTATTAACAGCGTGGGCGGAATCCTAAAATACCAGATCTGCCACCTTTCAGCTCAAAATCCCCAGCTTGGAAAGCCTCGAGGCAGCCGGCAGCCAGAACCAAAACACCCTGCCTCTGCCCAGGGCTTTTGTCACCTCTGCAGCAGGCGATCCCAGTACACAGCAGACAATCCCAGTACACAGCAGGTGATCCCAGTACACAGCAGACAATGCTCCAGGACAGGGTGGGGGTACCCTGCTGGAGAGCAGCTCTGGGGGAAGAGACCTGGGAGTCCTGGGGGACAACAGGGTGACCATGAGCCAGCGATGGGCCCTGGTGGCCAAGAAGGCCAATGGCATCCTGGGGGGCATCAAGCAGAGTGTGGCCAGNGGGCCCTCCCATCCCCTGCCGGTCTCTGATTCTGTCATCCCCATTTGGATTGTGAAATTTGCCCTCCGTGTGAGATCCGTGGCAGTTGTCAAGGATTTATTCCTGGGACTGTGGTCGGTGGGGTGCGGTGGTTGGTTCCATCTTCTGACGGAGGGGCAGCACGTTGCGGACCTGGGAACGCCGTGACTCAGAGGCTGCTGAGCGGAGATAGCCAGGCTCACATCAGCTTGGCAGCACGCCCCGGGGCTCGTGGCAAGTGCACCGCGCGGAGATGGAGCCCCTGAGCTGCCATCACGCCAGGGAAGATGGACAGGATATGGGGAACGGCATAATTGCTCGTTCCAGGATTGATTCCTTCGCAGCTTAACATGTTAAAACATCAAAAGTACTGAAAAAAACCTACCCCATCTGCTACCAGAGCTAATCAAACACATCAATTATTGCTTCAGAAAGACAGTTGCTGCTAGATTTGATATCCCAAAAAAGCAAAGCTGCTTTACAGCATCTTTTTATTTCAGCTGAGTGTTTTCATGGCAGCGCGTGATTCCTAATGAGCGCTAGTACAGCTAGGACACACAGAAAAATATGTCAGCTGTGCAAAAACCAGCTCTAGGCACGGGGGAAGTAACTCTGAATCCCAACGGATTTCAGTAGAACTTTGGAAGCTGTGCTTGTCGCATGAGGGCTTGGAACCGGGCTGGGAACCGGGCACGTCCTCCCAAAGCCTTGCTTTGATACGCTAAGTCATGCACTGACCCTTAGTATCTGGGAAAAATGCGCAAGGTTGCTCTGTTCTTATTCCTAGGATCGTGGAATGGTTTGGGTGGGAAGGGACCTTAAAGCCCCCCCAGTGCCACCCCCTGTCCTGGGCAGGGACACCTCCCACCAGCCCAGTTGCCTGTGGGATGTGGTGGTGGTACATGACTTGAGGACGAAACACAGGGGCCGCCGAAGAGGCTGGGTATGTCCCTTTGTGTCCGCTGTTGTCCGCAGCGTATTTGGTTATGGAGAGCATCATCTGAAAAGGTTTTGGGAAGGCAAAGTCACCTTCCAGCTATCAAAACACTCCAGATGAGGCAGATGGGCAACCAAAAGTATTATTTAGGTTTGGGCAGTAAAACTGACATTGAACCCGTTTGCCTCGTTTTTCAGGCTTTGATGATAGTTAATGACAGCTTACAGAAGTTGTAAGTGATCTAAAAAAGCCATAAAAAGCTGCTTTGTGTCCTTGTTCGGGAGATGAATTTAACAAAACCATTACGGGGCTTTAAAACACTGTTTTGACTTTCTAGAACCAGCTGCGGGATGATCCAGCTGCAGTTGGATCCCCCTTGCATCTAAGAGAACATTTAAGAGGATTAATCCCAATAATTTTAATTCACCAAAATGACCTTATGTAACATTACCGAGGAATTAATGAGAATTCTCTCATGTGGGTCATCACCGGCCCACTGGGTTTTTATTTTTTTTCCCCTCTCATTGGTCTCGGGCAGAGCGTGGACAAAGTAGATTGACCGTGTAGCACGGTGCGCGGGATCAGGAGGATAAGTCACCGGGAGCGGGAACCCTTTTCCCTTCGCCGGCGTATTATTTGGGAACGCACGGAGAAGGACGCAGCTGCCAGCCCTCCGCTGGTGCTATTTCAAACCCTTTTGGCTCCCGGGCTTTTTCCACAGAAAAACTGCAATCTCATCTAATGCAAATGCTGAAATGCTGCTGCAGGAATCTGTGTAGCAGCTGCCTGTTGTGGTTTTTTGGGTTTTATTTTTTTTAATCGGGGAAAAAAAAAAATAAATAATCCCCATCTAATCGTTTTTGACTGTGTTTCTTCGCTGCTCTTACTGAGCTGAGCAGGATGCATGTTAAAGCTAATTAGGCGCATGTAGGGTATGCAATATTTGATCTTAATATTAAGGGCCCCAGGAAGAGAGGGCATGTTGTCAAAGTTACACAACTGCAAATTTCAGTCCAACCAGACTATGCCAGTGGCCCCAAGCCCGGGTCTGCGCCGCCCCGGCTTGCTGCGGGAGGTGGGGGTCTGGGCAGCCCCCCCTGCACCCCCATCCTGCTCTTTGCTCCCTGGGAGGGTAAAAACCCCACCTGGGGCAGTGAGAAGGAAGGTCTGTCACCTTGCTTCGGGATCAGCAAGTGTGATATGGATTTTCCCTCCTCCCCGCCCCGTCTCCCGACTGCGCCCCAACGGCACCATCCCCGGTGTCGGTGTGTGCGGGGACGGGGGTGAGGTTTGGGTTTGGTTCGATGGCAGCACTGGGGGTCGGGTCCTCGGCCGGTGCGTGCCACCCGCCAGCACTCCGCGGGAACCGGCGTCTGCCGGGAAACGGGGAGCTCGTTTGTAGTGTCATTAGCACTTGGGAGCAGAGCGGTGTGTCCGGGCAGCAGGACTCCTCTGGGGACACATGGCCGGTGGGCTCTGCGGGGAAAAAAATATCGTTAGGGTGACTCGGGTGGGTAAAACCACGGGTATCACAGCATCACGGGATGGTGGGGGGTGGAAGGGATCTTCAGAGATCATCTCACCCAACCCCCTGCCAGAGCAGGGTCACCCAGAGCAGGGGGCACAGGAAGAGAATTGCTGGAATTTAGCTTCATAACTCCCCTGTAAACAAACTTTTTAACCTCATATCAAGACAGATAAAAATAAATTTAAAAGTAGCTGATTACCTCCAGCGGCAGATTTTCCGTCAAAATTTGATCAACCCCTTCCCTTCCCTACGTATGAAAGCCAGGTTTTTGCATGATTATTTTTCCCCATTTGCAAACAAAGCTTACAGGGCTTTCTTCAACATCGGGTTTTTTGCCTTTTNTTTTGCCTTTTGACTCGAGCTCTGCCCAGCCTCACCAGAATCACAGACTGGTGGGGTTGGCAGGGCCCTCTGGAGATCCCCCAGTCCCACCCCCGGCCAGAGCAGGGTCACCCAGAGCAGGGGGCACAGGAACGCCTCCAGGCGGGTTTGGGATGTCTCCAGAGACGGAGACTCCCCCACCTCCCTGGGCAGCCTGGGCCAGGGCTCTGCCACCCTCAAGGGAAAGAAGTTCCTCCTCAGGTTTAGGTGGAACTTCCCATGGTCAAGTTTGTGCCCGTTCCCCCTTGTCCTGTCCCTGGGCACCACTGAGAAGAGCCTGGCCCCATCCTCCTGACACCCACCCTTTAAGTAATTATAAGCATTGATGAGGTCCCCCCTCAGCCTGCTCTTCTCCAGCTGAACAGCCCCAGGGCTCTCAGCTTTTCCCCGGCAGGGAGATGCTCCATCCCCTCAGCGTCTCCGTAGCCTCCGCTGGACTCTCTCCAGCAGTTCCCCGTCCTTCTGGAACTGGGGAGCCCAGCACTGGACCCAGTGCTGCTGCTGTGGACCCAGCAGGGCTGAGCAGCCGAGGGCAGGGGACGGTCGGCTCTGTGCTCAGCTGGGCTCCGCGTGGGTAATACTTAGGATTGAGCCCACGGGATGCTTTGTTTCCCTGACTTTGTGGCGTTCAATTCCAAAGGATGACTGCGTCCCTATGGCGTTTGGGTGGAGTGCTAGCACAGTAGCTGGACTTGTCCTGCCCGCTCAGCCTTGCCTTCCTTTGAAGTATCAGTAGTGGTGTCTTTCATTTATCAGCAGTAATTAATTACTTTCAGGATGCGGTAGGCTGTTTGTGCTCTTCAACTTGTTCTATACTCACACTTAAAAGTGTCTCTCTCCGCTGCTTCCTGTTAGAAAATGTAAGTGCTGTTAGAAAACAGTCTTCAGAGAGCAAAGGTGGGAAGGGTCCCTGCTGCACCCCACGGCAGGGCACCCACCCCAGCCCAGACCCCCACTGATGAAGGGAATGGAGCTTACAGCCCAGGAAACCTCCTCTCCTCTCCGCCACCGCCTGGAAACCAAGGGAGGGTCACCCCGGGAGACAGCCCAAAGCCAAAAGGAAGCGTCAATGTAGAACTCAATTAAAAAATAATAATAAAAAAAAAAGACTAAGAGCCCCTTCCAACAAGCCACAGGACGGCAGAGACACAGCACTGCATTGGGAGTTCTCTTTAGTGCACTTGCTTCTGGTTTTGGGCTGTGTTAAACTGGAAGTGAAGAATCATAGAGCCATAGAATCATTCCGGTTGGAAAAGACCCTTGGGATCACCAAGTCCAACCATCAACCCTACTCTACAAAGTTCTCCCCTACACCGTATCCCCCAACACCACATCGAAACGACTCTTGAGAGAATCCAGCCTATGTTTTACACAGCTGAAAACAAGCTGAAATCAAAGGGTTTGGGGAAGACGCAGTATCCGGCCCCTATGTGTCTAGAAGCTTGTCACCGTTAGCTCAAGAGCTGCTCATCTACCGGCAAAAAACCAGCTGGTGGTGACACCCATTCTGAGTATGCACTAGAGAGTTTCCTATGACGGGAATTTCGAGCTTTTTGGCCAGCATTAAGGTGCAGAAGCGCATGCCCAGCTTGGACCAGACCTTGTGAAGGCATCCGTTACTTACAGGCACTGATATTGGGCACAAATTCAGCTTCCTTGGAAAAGCAAGGATGTTCCTGCCCTGTACAGGTCCTCGAAACGTTTGCGATGGATTTGAATGAGCTCGGCCGTTTCCAGGGCCGTAGATTTTGGCAGGATTTACAGTGGCCTGATGGATTTGCTTATTGTTTTAAACGTGAACCAGCTGGTTAGTTAGAATAACGTCTTTGCATGCAAGAAATACTTTGGTGGTAAGAATTCCGTTTTGAGTGACCCAAAGGTATTTCCTGCAGAGCGGAGATTTCCCCCAGGCGGGGGGGAGTCTCTCACAGGGCTCCATCGGTATTTCTTGGACTGGCGTTAAAAACCCAGGTTGAAAAAAAAAATATGCTTTTTAAAATGAGCTCCGTTTGCAGTTTTTAGATGGCCCTGACTAAGGAAGCTGGTTTTCTTTTCAAAAAAGCGGGCAAACGGTCATCTTAATCTCCGTGTTGGAGAATTTCTTGTGGGAATGGGATGCACGTGTCGTTCAAGCACAGCCAGAGGGGGAAAAGAAGGAGAGGTTTGAGGGATTTGCGCCCTGTCGCAGAGGTCTGAGCTGTGCCTTTGCAGTCTTTGAAACACAAGGTCATGGGCATCTGCGTTGATATAGTTTAACATAATCCAGGAGTTTTTAATCGCATTTCGGGCTATTAAATGAGTGAGAAGAGAATTGCTGGAGTTTAGCTTCATAACTCCCCTGTAAACAAACTTTTAACCTCATATCAAGATAAAAATAAATTTAAAAGTAGCTGATTACCTCCAGCGGCAGATTTTCCATCAAAATTTGATCAACCCCTTCCCCTCCCTACATATGAAAGTCAGGTTTTTGCATGATTATTTTTCCCCATTTGCAAACAAAGCTTACAGAGCTTTCTTCAGCATCGGGTTTTTTGCCTTTTGACTCCAGCTCTCTCTGGAGCATCTCTCTGCCGAGGAAAAGCTGAGATCCCTGGGGCTGTTCAGCTGGAGAAGAGCAGGCTGAGGGGGGATCTGATCAACGCTTATAAACACTGACAGGGGGGGTGTCAGGAGGATGGGGCCAGGCTCTTCTCAGTGGTGCCCAGGGACAGGACAAGGGGGAACGGGCACAAACTTGACCATGGGAAGTTCCACCTAAACCTGAGGAGGAACTTCTTTCCCTTGAGGGTGGCAGAGCCCTGGCCCAGGCTGCCCAGGGAGGTGGGGGAGTCTCCGTCTCTGGAGCCATCCCAAACCCGCCTGGAGGCGTTCCTGTGCCCCCTGCTCTGGGTGACCCTGCTCTGGCAGGGGTTGGGACTGGGGGATCTCCAGAGGGCCCTGCCAACCCTAGGATTCTGTGACTCTGGGATTCACACCACCTCCCTCCTGCCACGGCCCCAGGGATCTCCTGCTGTCTGTAGCATCTCACCCTCTGCGCATCAGCCGGGAGGTTCTCCCTGCCCGCCTTGTCCATGTGGACTTCAGGAGCTCCCCGTACGGAGCCCTGGGGAGCCCGGGGCTCTCCTGCCATGCAGGGAAAGGCTGCAGAGGAGCACACCACCATCCAGGCTGGAGCGGAGCTGCGGGTCCTGCGCTGGGCACCACCGCCACCAGCTCGGCGTCCTGCAGCCCTGAGAGGTCACACTCCTCGCTGCGGCACCGGGCGCTGCAGGAAAGCTGTGCAGTGACCTCGGAGAGCCTGCTTTTGTCCCGGTGAAGGTGAGGAGTGAGGGCTCTCTTATAGGGGCCGTACCCTTCATTTGCAAGGTCTTTGCTTGCCGTACGCTCAAGAGCGTAATGATCTCTTCGTGATTTCTCGCCTGGCTTTATTCAAGCAAATCGCTGTAATTTTAGGGATGTGCATTGATAGGGGAAAACTTCATTCAGCTGGAAGCATCTTGCTGATTGGAAGTAAATCACCTTAGGTAAAACAGAAACAGCATGGGATTTATTTTCGCTGGTAGGCAACTGGAAGTCTCTACGTATGTCTTTTACAGTGACGCAGACAGTCTGAAGCCACACAGAGCTCCCTGAATTTATCAGGAAACGTTTCAGAGGTGTTGGCTGGAGGCTCTGGAGTGATGATGAAGTGCAGGAGACAGGAGGCAGGGCTGCGTCGGTCAGGAAAGGAGAACCTGCGTGTAGAGCCGCGGGAGGGATGGAGGATACCGAGCAGGGGTGTCCACAACAGGCTCCACCGCTGAGCGCTGCCATCGCTCTCCCTCTGGCACAAGAAGGGCAGGTTTTGTAAGATTAAATGTCTTCAGGCCGGCCGTGTTTAAGGAACTTCTCACCACATTCTTACAGGCTCTGCTGGCGCCGTCTCGGGAATACAAACACTTCTCCCTGAGAGCTCTTGGAGGGCAGGTGGGGTATGAGAAGACATGGGAAAAAATGTAAACAGGGTGCCTATCTCTAAATAGGGAGGGAGAAAAGAGGACTAAGAATTATAGACCAGTCAACTTCTTGAAGCTTTCAGGAGAAATGAACTATCAATCAAACACTTCGCAAGCACCTAGGAGATAAAAAGGGAGATGAGTGGCGTCCAGCATGGATCATACAAAAATGAGGCAGGTTAAACTGATCTCATTTGATTTCTTGGCAGGAGAAGGGGAGGAATAGTTGGTGCCACATCTAGATTTTGGGAAGGGCTTGACACAGTCCTACTTGACTTTCATAAAGTGGCCTGGAAAAAACACCTGGATAAAACTGCTTTAGATCCTGCACAGAAATGGATGAGTCGCACAACCCCTTCCCAAAGAACAGAGTTACCAGTGGCTCACGGTCAGAGCAGAGGACTCTGTCGACCAGGACTCTGCGGGGGTTGATTTCCTACAAAATTTTCATCGATGAAACAAGGATGAAAATACATAATTACGTCTGGCAGTGACGTGGAGCCGGGAGAGGTATTTGAGCACATCGGAGGACAAGCTTTACAGCTTCAAATGGTCTTGGCAGGTCAGAGGAGTGAGGACGGGGTCTGGTCTGGGGCACTGCGCCTCGAGAAGGAGGAGGACCTGGTGGGAGAAGGTCTGGAAGAGTCATTGCGTGGACTAAGCCTGGCTTAGGCTGGAAGGGCTGCAAGGAAAGTGCTTGTCTGGGACCAGAGCAGGGCTGGGGGGAGGTTTTCGGGATAGATGGACAAGAATTCCCCTCAGGAGTGAGCTAGGCGAACCGGCGGGAGCTGTGGTCTGCTCCCTCCAAAGCTGCCGCTCCGCAGCCGCCGGGGCAGCGCGTGTCAGCCGGGACATTATCTTCGGCTTTGCCTTTTTAATGCATTCGGTTTGTAGTGAGAGGCTGAAGGCACGTAAGTGCTTTGTTGAACGGGAGCCAAAGCGAGCCGCTACGCGGAATTGCCACCCCCTGTTTCCAAGTATTTCATTTATTTTGTAATTAAGCAATAACCGCCGAGGCACTGGGCACTTCTTCGGGATTAATGACTTGCTAGGGGACGGCGGAAGATCTGATCCATTTTCCCCAGCAAATACCTGTCTGTTAATGCCGTTCTAAAATGAGTATGACAGCGTAAGATGCAAACATATGGGGTTTGCTGCTAGCAGCCGAGGGGTAGGGAGCAGGCACTAATTAGGGACATTAGACAACCAGGTTGCTTCAGTTGTCTCTCACCACTCCATTCAGAGCACGGTGTTTCATTAGTCACTTGGTGAATGAAATGGCTTTTTAATTGCTCAGAATCGCTTTTAAAAATTACAGCATTGTCTCCCCCCCTCCGCAGCCCCCGGGGATCCTCTTAAATCCCTTTTCTTCCTTTGCCCTGGAGAGAAGTGGCTCTGCTGTGGCAGAGGAACCTGCCTGCAGCGCTTCCCTTTGTGTCTCAGACACGGGGAAAAATACCAGCCGTTCAGAAAACAGAGGATTCACGTTTTTAGTGCCGAAAACTCTCCGCTCCCATTAATTTGCGGCTTGCTCGGGGACTAGCCCTCCCTGCCTGAACCTTTAAAGACTTCCCAGCCTTGACACGCTGCTCACTTCTATTAGTTCCTAAACTCGGGGCATTTTTAGAATCCAAATTTTTAGAATCCAAACCCCCCTGCTTCTCGTGTCCTGGGGCACGCAAGCAGGCTCAAGCCATCTCCCACAACAATATACCTCCCGAGAGCCTTGTCGGAGCTTTGGATATCCTCTGGGCAGTAAAACACGATGGCAGGCAAGAAGAAAGGTGGGTCCCAAACGGGCGAGCGGCAGCACGAACGCTTCCAAAGGACTATGGAAAAAGCTGCTATGGTAGTTCAGCCGTCAGCTCGCCAAGGCAAGCAAGAGAAGAAGTGTTTGCTAAAAGCATATAGGACAATAAACCAGTTCACGGTGTCCTAGCGGGCTTTGGAACAGCACTAGTCAGTGGGAATTTGCTCGCTCAAATATTAGGTAATGTGCTAACTGCGTGATTGATTAATCCGTAGGTACTTCCTACAGCAGAACTTCAATACTGGCATCCGCAGCGCTGCTTTCAGTGGCCGTGGCTGCCTTCCCCGGGGAGATTTCCCAGCAGAACAATGGGGGTGGGTTTTTCTCCACGCTCTTTTCTGCCCCCTTTAGAAGTAACGCTTTTGTGTCGGCGCTTTGAACGATGTCAGTGCGTTCGCTGAGGGACACCAGAGCCATTCTCCATTGCTTAATTCTGCCCCTTCAAGACAAGGAGCCCTATTACTTGATGAGGAGCCTACTGGCTTAGAGTATTTAGCAGCACGGAGTATTTAGGCATGAAAATAATGGAATCAAAGAGTGGGTTGGGTTGGAAGGGACCTCTAAAGGCCATCTAGTCCAACCCCCCTGCAGCGAGCAGGGACATCTCCAACTAGAGCAGGAAAATGTAAGGCAACAACTTTGTGGTGCAAGGCCAGAGATGGTTTAAGCTCTGAAGAAGACCAAAGCTCACCTCTTTCCCTCTCTGGCTGCCCAGCCCTCTTTTGGCCATGTCCCGTCCCTGGATGATGCTTCCCAGCACCAGGCAGGAGCAAAGCCAGCACGAGGTGTGGGCACGGCTCCGATCCCCCCTGGCATGGCCAACGGCTGGACCAGGCAAACCTCAGCTGCCTCCTCTTGCCCCTCTTACGCTGCTCCTCATGCTCGTCCTCTTCTCGCCCCGTTCTTACCCCCCTCCTACCTTTCCTTCTCTTAGTTACCCCAAAACCAGCATTTAGTCCCCTCTGCCCCAAAATCCAACCCCGAGCCAACCACGTAGAAAGAATGAATTCTTCCTGGCGATGTTTTGCTAACCACCCGCCTGCCTCCCGCGGGAGCCCTGCTCTGCCGAGCCGCTCGCTGCCGTCCTCAGGGCTGGGAGGAACCAGTGCTGCACGTCTCTCTGGAATCCAGAGGGGATTGATGTAGGTCCCTGTGCTTCGTGCCAGCCATAACTCTTCAGGTTTGGCTGCAACTTTTGACAAAGAACACATTTCCCAGACGTTCAGCAACTTATCTGAGTAACGGTAAATGGTCCGTGAGATGCAGTGCCAACACGCAGCTCTGCTGGCCCTCCTCCTTCCCCGTCACTCAAACGCTGCTACTCCAAACCTCGGCGCAAGAGCTGGCTGCACTCAAATAGATGCAATGGAGCAGAAGGTCTGCTGTTGCCCGTAACTCTTCATCAAAAGCAAAACTGGCTGCAGAAAAACATTTGACAAATTGGCAAGCATCAGAAGAAACATGGGCAGGGGGGCGATGGGGGGATCCTGCCCCTCTGCTCCGCTGGGTGAGCCCCCCCTGCAGTGCTGCCCCCAGCGCTNTCTGGATTCACTAAATCAGAAAGGTTTTCATCCACCCTTGCTCTTCCCAGCCCCGGCGAGGCAAACCAGCAGCCCCTCCTGCTGTTTCCATTCCCCCTTCCTGGAGCTGGGGTACCTGAGCAGGGGGCTCTGCCGAGTTCCTTGGATCAGTAGCTTAAAAATTTCCTGGACACCAGTTAATTTGAGCTACTGCCCATCTTGATCTGCCTCTGCTTGTAGTTGTGTTTTTCCAGGACTGGGAGGGTGTTGGAGGAGCTCCTCCCAGGAGCTCGGTGTTCAGTGATGCGCAGGCGAAGGCTGCGGTGGGGAGGGCAGGGAGTCGGTCGCTTGTGTTAGAAAACCCTTCCGAGAGCTTCTCATCACGGGAAGTAGATCTGTGTCTTTGTCAGCAGGTTTCTATCAGCCTTGTTCTTCACGTAGTCATCCGTTACTAACACGGGGCTGGCATCCAGCCCCGTTCTCCGCTGCCGTCCCAGCACCGTATCCATTGCGAGCTCACTATGATCCCTGCCAGCGCTCCCTCTCCCCGGGGGGATGCCAGCACCGGTCAGGACCTTGGTTTGCGTGATTTAGAAAAAAAAAGAAACAAAATCCCTATTACAGACAGTATGGTAGGTTTTATCAGCGACCAGATCTCCTGCTGAAGGACTCCCCGTTGTCCAGGGAGATCTGAGGACGAGCAAGCAAGGGCTTCATTTCAGCTAAGCAGATCATCCCTCTCTGCCAATATTTAAGAGACAGGATCATAACTTATGTCTTCACTGGGAAGAATCGCTGTCAAACACAATTAGCTCTGCAAACCCTAGCTGTTTTCTAGACACACCCGGGCACTGTTCTTGAGCTACTTAGAGATGAAGAAACGATAGGGGTCAGTCTCCTGGCTGGAGAAAGGGTCTGCCAGAACTCACTCCGTCAAATAGCTCCTTTTGCGGCGTTTAACAGAGACTAAAGCACAGAGCATCCAGCACGCAGGCTGATGGGGCCGTGGGTCTCATTCCCACGTGGCTTCAGGAAGGGTAACACGCCATGCCTCAGGGCAGAAAAACTGTTTTTAAAGGAGGGAGGAGGTGTGATGGGTTGTAAATACTTCAAGTGCTACATAAGCAAGACATCCATGCCTGCGTCCCCACGTGCACAGGGGTATTTCGCCTCTGGTT
Organism: Rhinoptilus africanus; assembly: GCA_013400135.1. Lineage (NCBI taxonomy): Eukaryota > Metazoa > Chordata > Aves > Charadriiformes > Glareolidae > Rhinoptilus > Rhinoptilus africanus. The sequence continues at coordinate 27,011 of VXBO01015185.1, forward strand.
TCTTTTGTAAGGCACCCCAGGAGTTACTATGAAAAGGACTGGACAAGAATCAGGGTTCTCTGCCACTGGGTTAAGATCGGCTCTGATGGTCATTGGAAGCATTGAGTATAATTCCATAGACCTGGACAGTAAAGATAATGTAGGACCCGGAAAACCTCCCTACTGTGACCAGTGAGGACGTGAACATGAGGGGCTCCAGGCTCCGGCGGTCATGGTTGGGTTGGGAGGGAGGTACAGTATGCGCCAACCCCCCAAAAAACTTCCTTGAGAGGGAGGAAAAGGGATGCTCATCCCAGGCACTGGGCTTGGACACACTACTGGTGAGCAACCAGAAAGATTTGAAAAGAAATGCCGACTAAATTCAGTGCATCGAGCTCGCAGACGCGCTCTTCAAAAGAGCACAGCCCTCGCTGAAACGTCTCCCCCACTGAAATGACATTCTCAAGAGGTTTTTGTCCTTTGCATTTTCTTCAGGATCATCCACGAGGATGGCTTCTCTGGAGAAGACGTGAAGCAGTACAAGCCAGTGGTCTACAGCAACACTATCCAGTCACTGGCAGCTATTGTACGTGCCATGGATACCTTGGGCATCGAATACGGTGATAAGGAACGGCGGGGAAGTTTCAAACCACCGCTGCGTGGGCACAGGGAACAGAGCGCCCGGAGACTCCAGAGCACTAACAGGAGGCGTTTGCACAGTCTGAGTACCTTGGGGGCAAAAGGAGGGAGGGGGGAAGATTTACACCACCCAGGTGTGCGGTTTGTGCAACAGCAACCGGAGGCGCAGGCACAGCCGCGTGTGACCTGCCATTTGCACACCCGTGTGGGCAAGCGTAGCCCTGGGGACCTCCGTGTCACAACAGCCGCAATCTCTCATGCCCTGGCACTGGCCAGGCCAGTCCAAAAAGAAAAAAATTCGGTTATCTCGGGACAGCCTAGACGGAGGTACTGACAGCCCTGGGGAAGCAGTGAGAATATGTGTCCTGTCTGCTGTGCCTGTGCTGAGAACATGGGCTGCAAGGAGAAATGTCTCGGGGAGAAGAGCCTTGCTGCTCTTCAAACCCCTTCCAGCCTCCTCATATAGGAAAGCTTTTAGGATTGACTTGGCTTTTGCCGGGGCTTGACTGGTTTTCACTCACACATCCCCCCATTCGGGTATACCCAAACAGCGGTTTCTCGTGCGGGCGGGAGGGTGTATTACTTCGGGGAGGTTGCTGTGGGCAGGGCCTTGGGCAGCAGCGTTCGCCTGTGTGTTATCCGAGTAACGATGCGACGCCTGGCAGCCTTCTCGTGCCACACACCTAAGCCAGCCTGTCCTTTCCCGCTTGCTACTCCGTAGTTGCTTTTACCAGCTCCCTATTTTTAAACAGTGGCTCCTCTGTGAGGTGCCCTGCCAGCCCTCTGCCTTTCCTTCTGGCATTTCTGGCTCCGACTGAGCCCACATGGGGAAACTCAGAGCCTGAGAGAAGTCGAGACCACCTTTTTTGCGTGCTGCTGTCCCAGAGAATGTAAAACTACTTGGTTTTGCTGGAAATAAAATAACGTCAGATTAACGGCCCGGTAAAGGCAAAGTCCTACATGCCACTGAATTTGTCGCGACTATTTTTAGGTAGCTCTCAAGTGACAGATGTACGACATACCCCAAACTCCTTATCTGAGGGTTGATAATAAAAGCATTCACTGGAAAGGCTGCCAAAATCCCGCTGTGGTGGTACTGTATGAAGAGGTACCTTGTTTCTCCCAATCGCAAAGGAGAATTTTGATTTCTTTGCGTCTAGGGATTTTTCCCCCAGGAACTCTAAATCCTGGAGACGTTTCCATCCCAAACGTAGAGACGATACCATAATGGAGTTCTTGTGAGCTTGCCGAGGGCTAATGCTGATGGCTTTTGAACTGAATACATTAATCTGTTGATTACTCGGTGACTCAGCTCTCAGCGAGGCAACGTATCTTGTCTCAGCTAAAAACCTATGCCCAGGAAAGCAGAAACAAATCATTCCCTGTGTCTGATAAACAGTCGGTGGCAGACAGTTTTAAAATGTAAATTTTTTTTTTCTTTTTTAATGCCTGAAGTCCTAATTTGAGGAGGGAAAACTCATCACTGCGTTAGTGCCAGCCTCGGCGAAGCATGGGGAGCTGTTATCGGGACTGTCAGGAATGAGGGTTGGAGTATGGGGCTGCACAAAATGTCGCGGCCGCTCGTATGCCTGTGGAGAAGATGCCAAATGTCCCTTGGATCATACGATAACTCAGGCTGGAAAGGAGCTCGGGAGGTGTCTAGCCCAACCTCCTGCTCAAGCAGGGCCGGCGCTGAGGTCAAACCAGGTTGCTCAGGGCTTTATCCAGTCTGAAATCCCCCGAGGATGGGGACTGCACAGCCTTTTTGGGCAGCCTGGTCCTCTGCTTTGCCACCCTCACCTTGGAAAGGTTTCTCCTTGTGTTTAGGGTGAATGGACCGCTCCTGGTTCAATTTTGTGCAAGTCCTCAGCAGGGATCACAAGTTACGCCTTGCAAAGTCAAAAGCAAGTCGGGTTACCTTCTCCCTAGTCTGGTTTCCTCAAAAGTATTGAGTCCTAGAGGAATTCCTCCTGTCCTACAGCGGTGTCAAGCCTGCAAGAAACCGCTCTGAAACAAACGGTCCGGGAGGGCAGAGTCAGAGCATCTTCTCCCCTCGTAGGTGGGAGGGATGTTCCTTCATCCAGCAGCAGATGAAGGAGGAAGAAACAAAGCCTCTAAGGCCGTGGTCTTCCACTTGCTCCTTTCTTTTAGCCAACCTTCACAGAAAGTTGCTGGCACTAGTATGAAATAGTATTTATTTTAATCTTACAGGGAAGCGGATGGCTTCTGCTGCCCCGCTTTTGTTATTAATGCACGGCTGCTGGAAAGAGAGGCCATTAAACAGGCGATTGCTTGGGTGTTAGGATACGTGGTTCATCCCTTTTCAAGCAAAGCTCTTCTATTTTAAAAAGTCCTTCCTCGGCCAAGGGTTTCCCAAGCAAATCCTTTAGTGGGGGATTTTCTCCTACTCATGACTTAAGCCCCCGGGAGCAGAAAGATGGGGAAGGGGAGCTGAGGCTGGGGCTGCTCCGAGCCTGGTTCAGCGGCAGGGAAGGGGTGGGAGGCATGGACCCAGGACAGGTTTTCCCCAGGGATTCCTTGGCTTTTACAGCTTCCCCCCTCCCTGACTCCATGGGAGAGGTGTCTGCCCCTCTGATCCCCTCCAAATGGCACCCTGACAGTGATCAGAGGAAAAACCCAACCCTCTCTCCTACTCGATAGATGCGAGTGAGATGATTTGTGCTTCTGTGATTGAGGTGAAACAGTCAAATCCTCTCTCGCTGTTCTCATTTTTTTCCTGCCCATAATTATATCTCCAGTATTTAGACTAATAGAGGTGAAAGACTGGGGGAAGAGTCCAGACTAAATCCCTGGGCTTTTGTCAGCCAAAGTGAGATCAGTGTAGGAAATATGAGCTAAAAAAGACAAAATAAAGCAGGAAAAGCAGATGCCCTGGGTCTCGCTGACCCTCTCCGGTGATAAGGACCTGTCCCCAGGTTAAGAACAGAACAGTCTGCCTGTGGGATTTCACTTTCATCCGTGCTCCTTGTCCAAGGGAGCGGGTTTTCTCGCAGCTGTGCCTGGCTCAGGGAAGGTCCATGGCCCGTGGGCAGCACCGAGGTCCTTGTTGGGTGTCCTTGGGGGCAGGAGCACGTCCTGCCAGCTCGTGGCACGTGATCACCACGCACAGCCCGGCAGGTCGGGCTGAAACTCCAGAAAAGCTGTGCAAGTGTGAAGTCATAAATCACAGACCCATGGAATGGTTTGGGTTAGAAGGGACCTCAAAGCCCCCCCAGTGCCCCCCCTGCCCTGGGCAGGGACACCTCCCACCAGCCCAGGCTGCTCCAAGCCCCGTCCAGCCTGGCCTTGAACCCCTCCAGGGATGGGGCAGCCACAGCTTCTCTGGGCAACCTGGGACAGGGGCTCACCCCCCTCACAGCCACCTCAATCTCCCCTTTTCCAATTTAAACCCATTCCCCCTCGTCCCATGGCTCCCCTCCCTGCTCCAGAGTCCCTCCCTGTGTTTTCTGGAGCCCCTGGAGGGCCTGGAAGGGGCTGGAAGGTCTCCCCAGAGCCTTCTCTTCTCCAGGCTGACCCCCCCCAGCTCTCTCAGCCTGTAACAGAGAAAATCCTTTACAAGTTGCAAAAGAGCAGGCAAAAAAGGAGCAGTTGGTGAGGAGACAGGAGCTGGGCTGCGTCCGTGTGTGTTCCTCATGTGCCCTCTGTCTGGAGCCCCGAATAGCCAAGAGAAAGGGCGGCACAGAGGAAGAGGAGCCGAGCCTTCATCTCGCCTGGCTGCTCGAGACCCTCCAGCTGACCCGTAGGGCATTACTCCGTCCTTACCTTTATAATCAGATTAACAGGCAGGAAAGAGTCAGGCTGTACCGTGTAGCCTCTGGATTAAACGGTTCTCTAAAGAGCAAATGTATTAATAAAGCAAGATGCACACTGATTCCCTTCCAGCGTACCCAGGCGGAGCAAACGGGAAGTGGAGGTTAAAGCCAGGAATCTAGACGTCAGTACAGGTGGTTTGATCTGGTGGAGCAGGAAGGGCAGGGAAGGGATGGACTTTCATCTCTCCATCTGAAGAGCTGCTTCCAAAGTCTGGTTTCAGAGATCCCAACCAGAAAAAGCACAAAATCTCTTCCTCGGTGGTCAGTGCTGACCTCAGAAGCCTCAGCCCCGACAATCCCACCCGGACAAAATGCCTGCGGGCAGGCTGGGAGCGGGCATCCACAGCTTGGAGTGGTCCTGGGCTATAACGAGCCTGCCCAGGCGAGCAGGCCATCCCCGCAGGCTGGCATGAAAACAGCTGTAGATTCCTATTAGCAGGAACGGGCTGAAACTGTTCAGAAATTGCCCAGCAGAGAATCCCCCCGTCGGCTGTGTGGCTCAGGTACACGTGTCTGCGGTGGCAGGGTCACAGGTCCAGCGCCGGGGGTCCGGAGGTGGCAGGCGGCGGCCTTGGAATTGAAATTTTTTCCCAATGGGAGCCTGGAAACGTCTGCTTTGGCTGTGAGAGGGAAAACTAAAAAGCAGCTGAAGTGTTAAAAAATTTGGATAGGGGATTGTTTTTTTTCTTTCAGGCTTTGTAGCGAAATGTGTTTGTGGCGACCTTATGCGGTGTTTAGTGTGTGACGCCCGAACTGTGAGCTAAACAGATACCTGGGACCTTTTAAAATACTGGTTAGTAATATTAAAAAAAAATGTAATTGAGCCACCTGAGGTGGCTGGCAAGGGGGGGCCACACGCACTGGAGCTGCATGCCTGCCTCTGAGCAGTGGGGGCACGCAGAAACCTGGGGCCACCGGCCCCGTCCCCTCGGCACGTCCCGAGGCAGTGCCAAGAGCCAAGTGTCCTGGTTTGAGCGACCCAGGACTAATTTCTCTTCTAACGCCTGGGAAAACTGCACTTTGAGAAGACTCTGGTGCCTGAATTGGTGAAAATATTCACTTTATCGCCAGCTCTGGGGTGCGGGTTTCAAGGTCTCGGTGTTTTCGAGGTGCAGGGACGAGGAGGAGCGAGACCCGGGCATCGCCCCAAGCTGCCAACAGGGTTATTCCATACCATGAACGGCACATTCCATAGAAATCACAAAGTTTGCTTCTGCTGGGGAACGGGCTGGGTACAGTCCTTGTGTGGTTTATATTGATGTCAGGATTGATACCGGTTATTTAGTGTTGTTAATTATTTAGTCTTATTCTATTAAATCTGTTTATATGTCAACCCTCAGGTTTCCTTGTTTTTCCCCAATTCCCCTTCCTGGGTGGGGAAGGATCATCGGGAGAGAGAATAATTATCTACATGACAATAAATTGTTGTGGGTTCCTCAAACCATCCCACCAGGCAGTGTCCGGACTCGGGACACAGCCGCTGTCACCTGCTGCCTTCCCGGCGCTGGAAGGGAGCGGTGTGTGGGAAGAGCTCTCTTTCATCCGACCTGCTCCTGTGTAACTGGCTTTTTCTGCTTGTCAGCTCAAGATATTTGTGGATTTTATTTCATTTCAGTCAGGTGTCTGTTTAGACCAGCTGGCTCCCTAACCCAAGCTCTCTGAGAAATGCCAAAAAGGCTGCTGAGAACTTTGGGAAGGGCAGGCGAGGTTAATGGGGCACTGCCGTGCTGGGAGGAAGCCTCCCTTTGCTGACTGGTAGCTAATGGGGTGACTGGGGGTGGACACAGGACTCCTGGGTTGCTGCCGCTGCGGTGGGGATACGGCCAGCCCTGCCTGGTCTGGTGGTGTAGGCGATGGGAACTTCCCCCTGGTGAGGCGTAACTTGGGGCTGCTTTGTAGAGGAGCAGGATGGAGCGGGAGGAAAGGCAAAATGGAATAAGGGGGGCATTAGCCACCTCAGTTTTGCCTGGTGTCAGCATCTGTCTGGGTGTCCAGCTGCAGCTGAAGCCTGCTGGCTTGCTGCCTGCAGTCGCCAAGCATGCGTATCATAGAGTCACGGCGTCGTAGAAGGGTTTGGTGGGAAGGGACCTTAAAGCCCCCCCAGTGCCCCCCCTGCCCTGGGCNTGGATCTGCCGAGTCCATCACCGTAACAGCGCTGGAGAAATATTTCAGCCTGCCCTTTGCTAAGGTGTAAAGATCTGTCGTTACTCTTTTCCAGGAAGACCAAAGCCACCTTTCTCGCTCACCTCCCTCTTCATCCCTCCACGAGATGCATTTCAGTTACCGTCATTCATGTCTTTGAGCAGTGGAGACTAATAAAAGGCAGGGCGTTTCTCGAGAGGTGGGAAACATGAAACAGAAAGGAAAGCACTTGTTATTTTCACAGCCTGCCTTGTTGCCGGGGAGATGGTTGGCTCATTCAAGGAAGGCTTGTTGTTGCTGGCTGAGATGGCCTATGTATTAGAAATCATCGCTGCAAAATGAGGCTGGAGGAGAAGGAGGGAGATGGCCAAGAACAAGGGAAATCCCAGTGTAAGCTCTCTCTGCATGGTGTGTGACCCACCTCCCCTCCCTTGAGCCCCTGAAAATACAAAAATCTTTCCCTAATAAATGATCACAGTAAAGGAACAGCAGATAGTGAAGACAGCTTGTGAAAGCCCCTTGCGCCAACTAAAAGAGCCTGAACCCGTCTACTTCCATGACTTGGCTCTGCCTCTTCGGAAGAGTCAAACTCAAAGAGATCCCAGCCAAGTTGGCCAAAAGCTGCGGCCGGACCCAGGAGACCTTGCTTTACACAGCTTGGCTCTGCGCTCCTGCAGAGCTCAAGTCATGGTCATCAAACCAATGACATATGATGATCTTTATCTAGCAAAAAAGGTCATCCCAGAACCGCTGTCTGTTGTGTCATGGCCATAAATGCATGATGCTTCGCACTCGCAGGTGGAATCTGGCTGTAGAAGAGCCATACAATTAAATAAGGTTGTAGGGTTGGAGCTTGCCAAGTCTTCATGTAGAGTTTTACTTAGGCTAAGCTTGTCGATCTATCCTGTTCCCAACCTGGGTAATTACAATGGAAAACTGGTGAATCATTTAGGGCTAAAAGGTGACCTTAGCTCTGGCACTGAATGGATTACAGCTATTTCTAGGGCAGCGGTAGTGGCGACGAACAACAGGCAGAATCCCAAACTCCTGCAAACACGAAACGGTGCTTGTGGGCAGGAAGAAATCCTGAGTTTGTGAAGGAGGGAGATGGTATCAGCCCTGAGGAGAAGGGGAGGAACGGAGACTCAAACAGAAATAGCCTAGAAAATGTAATAGCAGTGGAAGCAGCAAGGTGCCCTAGGCAAGCGGCTGAACTGCATGGACACCGCTGCACCCAGAGGCAATATCAGCTAACCTTTCTTCCGGCAGAAAACCCTCAATCACTGACAGCTCTAAAACCCCAAACTCCCCCAGGGTGGCCCAATGTACCCATTTTTAGTTAAAATTCCTCAAGAGTGAAAAAAAGGCCGCGTGAAACGGAGCCGAAAGGAGGCAGGGGAGAGTGGGCGGCAGTCGCGTAGCGAGTTGGAAACGCGTGTCATGTGGAAGGCTGCTCTCTGGAAGGTGCCACCTTACCGAGCGGTTGAGGTGCCAACGTGATGTTTTTCGCGTTGGTCCCGCTTCGGGATGAAGTCTATGGCGTTGTCATGGCAACGCTTGAATCCTCACTCAAAAGTAAACACTGGGTCTGCTTTTGGGGTTCTCCCGGACGCCGTGGGCTGGTGGTGAATGGGCAGCACTCAGGGGATGGGGTGGGATAGAAGTTCACCTGGTTTTCCAGTCTCTCTGGGCAGTCAGAAATCTGTTCCTAAGAAACACATTTCTAGGGGGAAAAAAAAAATAATTATGCACTTCAGCTTCACATCTAAGTGAGCCAGATGAGAATCACACCTCAAAATGCCACTCAGATCTGTTTCTCTGGTGAGCACGTGGTGTTGGCCAGGCACTGTAGATTGGCGACACTTGCCATCCATGGCACCTTCCCAATTCTGATAAATTCTTCTTCCCGTCCTATGAAACCACTGACCAGAACAGATGCCATCCATTAAAATCAGCCTTTTAATTTTCTTTTGAAGAAAAATAGAGGAGGGAAAGAGTTGTCTCAGGGGATCATTGATAAGAGAGACCACAGTCATCTAGCTCCAACTCCAAGCTCCAGACTGAGTCTAATCACGTCTTTTCACCACCTAAAGAGGGCTTCAAAGAAGATGGTGCCTGAGTCTCCCCAGAGTGACACAGTGAGAGGCCAAAGCAGTGGTCACTGGTGCCAGGAAAGGGAATTCCAGCTGGACGTGGGCTTGGGCTTGTAGTGCTTTCCCTCTTCTCTCCATGCCATCAGGAGAGATCAGGATAATCCACCCTTGAAGGGACACCTGGGCCTTTGGGCTTTAGAAGTGTGTAGGGATAAGAAAGACCTGAGGACGTTTGGGTAGGATCTGATACCCAAAAGGAGATTTTAAAATTATGAGTATTGCTTTCTTCTTCGGCTAGCCACCGGGAGAAAAACTTGTTAGATGAATCTGGAGCGGCTCCAGAGAAGAGCCATAAAGATGGTCCAAGGGCTGGAGCCCCTCTGCTGTGGGGACAGGCTGAGAGAG
>VXBO01015185.1:38939-58762 GCA_013400135.1 Rhinoptilus africanus
TGGTTGTCATCCGCCTGTGATCCCAGATTTCTGCATTTTGAAACTCTCCCTGAGCAGATGTTCGTTCCTTTGTGGGAAGGGGGTTTACTAATCCGATTTTACCTGCTGGATATAGAGTACCGATGTTCAGCCCGGTATCTAGGCTGTTGGGTCATGTATTGCCTTTTAGTTAGGCTGAGTTTTGATTTAAAATTATAAGAGCTTTTAGTGATGGCAGATCGTATTCCAGGCAACACAGGGAATTTTTTTCTGAGAAGAAAGAGATGCCAGTAGTCACCATCCAGCGAGTTTGAGTGAGTTATGTAGAGTCATGAGGAAGTTCCTTCCAAGTGAGAATCGGGTCTCATCTCCATTCCTCCCTTCTGCATGTCATCGCTTTTGTGTACAGTTTTTCCTCTTATGCAGGGCAGGTTTTGGCAACACAACCTATCTGGAGGCGCAGGGTGACATTTCTGTGGATGCCAAAGACCGGGGAATTTTAGGCGGGTTTTTTCCTCACCCATCTCACCAGCGCCTCAGCCAAAGGTCTCAAAACTATTTTTCTTCCAGCTTTTATTCTCCTTAATGATCCGTACCACAAGCTTAGGGAAGCTTTTTTCTTGCCAAGTTCCCCTGCCATATTTATGAGGCACGCAAAGGTTTCTAGCCGGCGATACTTGTGCTGTCCTTGCTCGAGTCCCTTAGTTTTAGACGGATTTTTGCTCGACCGCAGCTCCCCTCCGTGCGCGTTTTGGGCAGCCTCTCCCGAGGCGCCCAGCGCTTTGCTGGCGAGGCCAAATCCTGCTCCTCTCACCCGCCATGGCACATGCCTGTCTGACAGTGCTCACCGCCGCGGTGGGATCCTTCACCCGGCAAACAGCCCGGGGCACAGTCCGCTGCCTGCCGCGGCTGCGGGCTGCTTTCCTTCACTTACTCCAGAGGCAATAAGACACACCAAGGCTGAAAAGACCATATTCACCATTACAGCGGATCGTCAGCCAAGTTCAGACCGGTCTTGTGATGTGTGAGTAGGCAAAAATTCTCATTTCTCTCCAAGAACGGAAGCTCAGGGAAGGCTACAGGAGGACCGGCAGCAGCACGCCAGGCTCTGCAGGGCTGAGCCCGTGGCTCAGATGCCCTTTAGGTTGTTGTGGACTGAGAGATGAGCATCTTCTATTTCTTGCTGGTGATCCAAGCAAAAAATGTGCAGGCACAAAACAACCCCAACCCGAAAGCCCTGAAGTGTGTAGGAGGAGGAGGGAGCCTGTCCCCCCGCACGAGGACAGTGAGCAATCGCGGCACCAAGGCTCCCAGGCCATGGGCTTTCAGAAACCAAGAGGAGCTGGACCCAAACGACACCTCTGCTTATTTCACACTCACGGGCTGTACACACAGACATTTTCTCATACTGCATCAGCTTAAAAGCTGCTTCCTGGGCTCACATCCCTTTTCTGGCTCCCATCTTCCCATTCCTGAAGGAGCTGTAGGGCGCAAAGTCTGGCTCTGCTCAGGCAGTTGCCGCACTTGTCCTCAGCAGCCGTCAGCCACAAGCCAGCCACGGCACTGCACCCAGAGGTGGAATCATGGAATGGTATGGGTGGGAAGGGACCTTAAAGCCCCCCCAGTGCCCCCCCCTGCCCTGGGCAGGGACACCTCCCACCAGCCCAGGCTGCTCCAAGCCCCGTCCAGCCTGGCCTTGAACCCCTCCAGGGANGGACATCTCCAGTCGTCCTTCCCTGGGCACCACTGCATGGTAAGGCCAAAGAGCCAGCCATGCCCAGCACGTTTCACACCAGAAAGCATGATCAGCTGATAAAGCTATTTGGAAAAAGAAGGAAGATGATGAGGACAGAGCTGCTAATAGTAATCCACACAGGCAGCAGCTCTGAGCTGCTTTTCCACCACTAATCATCCGTCCCCTAAAATCCTGGGCAGGCGAGACCCCCGTTCTGGGGTCATGCTGCTTGTCAGCATGCATTTGCAGCTTCATTTCTCTGGGCCCATCCAAGAGCACAGAGGATGGCGGAGTGGACAGGCTATTGCGCCGTGTCCCTTTCTCCTCTGCCATCAACTCTGCAATGGAAGTGTGGGCAGCAGTAAACAGCGAGGGCTGGTGGGGAGGGGAAGCCTATCGCTCCGCACCGTCATTGTCTGACTTGCCTTGAAATCCTCCGAAAGGTCGCCCAGGAATTAGTTCCAGTACTAGTGAGTCTACTCTGGCCCTTTAGGAAGAGGACTGAGCTCTTGAGCCAACTCCATGGCAAAGCACCCGCTTTTTGCAAGTTAAATTCCAGATGCAAACAGATGTTCTCCCCGGCAGTCCGTGCAAACCCACCCGTCAGGCAGCACCGCGCAGTTATAAGCCCTTTTCCCTAAGAAGCTGTAGGGTGTCGCCTGGGATCAGGAATCTCCTCGAGCCAGAAAAAATCAGATTTCCCATCGTGCTGATGATGCGGTTCCTGGTTCAGAGCAGGAGCTACTGGTCAGATTGCTGCACTCGGCACCCAAAGGAGGTTTAATAGTTTCCAGCGAGCCGCTTGTCCCTGTCCCGCTCACCAGCACTGAACCGGGATCTCCTGGCTGTTCTAGCAGAGGGGTGATCACCCACAGGCTGCAGAGTGGGGTCTTCTCAGGTGGGTAGATGCTGACTTTGCTCTGTTTCTTCCTCGCTGACCTAGCTAGCTCCTTTCTTTCAGGGTGGGAGCTGGGGGAAGCATGGGTGCTTCCTTCCAAGGTGAATGTCAGGATTTGAGCGAGCTTCCCTCAAGCTTGACAGCAGCCCAAGTCCAGGCATGGCCAGGGAGACACCGGCTTCAGTTCTGTTTCCTCTCAGTTGCCCTGCAAGGGGAGGCTGCTAATGAAAAGTGCCCGTTAATGCTTGCGGTGAGGGTGTTAGCTCTCAGAGATGAAATCCATCCAAAGCCACAGAGACCCAGCCCTTCGCCTCCGCTGTGGGTTACCGTGAGGCTGGGTTTGAACCAGGCATCAGGACAGTCTGTGAAACAATGACCCGAACTGCCAGCACCCTGGTGCGCCCTCACAAAATTACAGCTCTAAAATCCATCTGAAGCCATGCCTAGCACCTAGATCTGGATGGACTTATCCTAGAAGCAGTCAGAAATAAAGCGCTTGGTGTGCAGAAGGAAAGGAGATCCAGTTTCACGTGCGGGACCGCCAGGAAAGAAAGGGGCAGTAGGTTCTAGTTGAATGCTAAATAGGATACCAAGTGGTTGAGTGATAAAAGTAGCATCTCCGTAACTGTAAAAGGTTGTTGTAAAGGTCAGATCTGCATGTACTCTCCTAGCTCTGTGAATAGCTATTCCTTTCATCCCCAAGTTGAGCTTTTGACTAGGACAGGCTGAAATAAACAGAGCTAAAGCTGTCCCATCCGTTATCGCTGGGAATGGCTTGCTTCCAAGAGCAGGCTCTGCCTCTGCAGATAGGACACACGACGTGGCAGCCAGCAGCCCAAGCGGGCAGATGGCTCACGTGGACCATCCTCACCACCGAGCCTTCATCCCCGGGCTTCAAAATACGGCAGTGCCCCTCTGCGGAGAGACAGCGATGCCGCCCTGCGCACCGCCGGCGCACCCGGAGCACCCACCTCCTGGTCAACACCCCTTCGAAAGCCTTTCTGTAGATGCTGCCCGAGACTATTTATCTGGAGTTAGGCTTCCTTGTCCACCCCCGAAGGTGAGACCTCAGGAAGGAAGCCCTGGCAGCCCTGCCAATGTGTTTTCTCTCTCTCACACCAAGTCAAAACAGAAGGGTCCCGGGGCGCTGGTGGCACAGAGGGACAGACTGACAGAGGAGGTGGACGGGGCTCTGACACCTTTGACACCCGAGATCCCGGGGGTAACAACCCTGCTCTGCCCATGCTTTTGTTGGTGTCCTTCTGTTGCTTTGGCAACGAGGCGCTTTAATTGGCAAGTGAGGAGCAAAACTAAAACCAAAGCAGTTTATTAAATGTCAAAGCGACTTGGTGCCTCTTCCAGCAACTCGGCCAGGGCACCGGGACCGGAGCACGGTGATGCTCAGGGCAGTCACTGGGGAGCGGGACTCCTCCAGCAAAGGGGCAGCGGTGCCAGAGGGGAACAGTTCCTCTGGCTCTGCACGTTGCCGTCATCTCCGAGGGAGCCATCCTGCCTTCTTCACCCATCGGGCCTGGCCCTGAGATACAGCAAAGTCCTTCCTACGTCCATGTGCAGGTGGAGGAAGGCAGATAGATATCTTTGCCGGCTGTGCTAAACCTCTGCAGCCCACCCAATGAGGCCCTGCTGCTGCCACCATCTCCATGTGGCCCAGAGGGAAAGCCCTCAAGAAGGTGGTGGAGCCTTCTCTCTAACGTGCCCGTTATGAGCAGAGCGTCTGGTCGAGGAGCCCTCTGTATCGGCCACCGTGGCTACTAGGCTGGTATGGGTGAAGTAGGCTGGGAGATGATCTCTCGGTGAAGGCAGCTCAATCTTCAACCAAAAGCTTTAAAAATGTTGTCAGGGACCCCTTAGTCTATGCCCAGAAGAAAACATAAGCTGAAAGACGTGATCCTTGCTTGTGGAACTAGAGAAACTAATCTTTGCTCTCCTGAGAAACAGCCGCCCAGGCTGTGAGGCAGGAAGACCTCAAAGTGCTCTGTTTTCTGGTGAAAGGGCCGATCCTGTAACACTCTTTTGCATCACCGGGTTTCAAGAGGCAACTTTTTGTTGGTCTATCCAGCTGTCCTATTTATAACCAGCTTATATATTATAAAAAGTGTGTAATTCAGGGTGCTTTCAAATCAGAAGGCACAACTACAATCCCATTTCACGCCACTCTAATTTGCTCCATCACAGTATTTTAAAGTTTTGTGTTAACTATATCACGCAGGGCAAACTCCTCAAGGGTTTGCAGACAGCGATTATGTGGTGCTTTGATGGGTACATAAAGCTGGTGTGAGCTCACATGGCAACATCCCATCGTGACAGCTGAAAACCGAGGATTAAAAGACACTGTTAAAGCTCTGTCTGAAGTCAGGGGTCTCGTAGTCTGAAATGTGGCAACTCCAAGCCAGCTTGCCAGGCTAGAAAAGGTTTTGCAATCCCGGTCACTTCTGACCTTTCCAAAAGGACTGAATTTTCAAGAGTCCATATTTGGTAGATCTCCAGAGCAATCTGCATCTTAAGTCTGTGGCTGACATTCAAATCTCTAAAAATGGAAATGGGCCTTTGCCACTTGAAGATTATTCATTAGAGAGGGAAAGATCTTGGGAGGAACTGGGCTAATGCGGTTAAACAAACAGGACTGGGTTAGCAAGGGGCAGGATTAGGCACTACCCACTAGCCCACTGGCATGTGCCATCCCAGAAGAGGTGTGGGGTGATTCTTTACCTTATTATGAGTATGTGCATACAGCTGCTCACCTTGTCTGTGCAGAGCAGATATCCGCCTTGACTCATGAAGGCACTCCTCGGTAGGTGTGAATACCAAAGATTTGCTGAATGCGCTGCCAAAATTAGCCACGGAAAGTCGCACCGTGTGTGTTTTAAGCTTGGACCTCTGGTAAGCTCTTAGCAAGTGTTTATTAAAAAAAAAACAAACAAACAAAACAACAAAAAACCAAACACATTTCCCTGGTATTCGCAGAGTGAAAGAGCACGGTAAGAGTGCAGAGTCCCTGTGATATCTTCAGGGGCTGTTCTCAGCTACCTGTTCAGCTCAAGGTTGGTGCTGGTCTCTTCTCACAGGGAATTAGCCATAGAACAAGGGCGAATGGCTTCAAGCTGCGACAGGGGAGGTTTAGGCTGGACGTTAGGGAAAAATTCTTCCCAGAACGAGCTGCCCAGGGCGGTGGTGGAGTCACCATCCCTGAGTGTGTTGAAGAGTCGTTTCGATGTGGTGTTGGGGGATACGGTGCAGGGGAGAACTTTGTAGAGTGGGGCTGATGGTTGGACTTGATGATCCCAAGGGTCTTTCCCGACCTGAATGATTCTATGATTCTAAGAGCTGCAACGTGGGAAAAACAACCGTTTCTGGAAGCACTGTATATCTGCCTTTGTCCCCACCTTTGTCGTCAAGACCGAAACCTCTGAAATCCTGCAGATGTATGTTACCACAGCGGGACTCGTCTTCCCAAGCTTCTGCATTAGAGAGAGCAGCAGCCCGTGGTTGGGGCCTTCCTTGGCTCAGCTGCTGGAAGAAAACAGTGAGATGTCAGCTGGGACCGTCCCTTCTGCTCCCCCCCAGCCCTCCCTGCGCCGGCCATGCCGGGCACGAGCATCCCCTCAGCACATCCAGCCCCGCTGCAGTCAGGCTGGCCCCGAGGCTTGCTTTGCTATTTTACAACAGAACAAATAGAGCAACATTTCGTAACGTCCTAATGAGGCACATCGAAGAATGCCCAGGAGACAGAGACAATATCAGTGTTCCTTGGCACGGAGAGAAAATCAAAGGCATTTGTTTGTTATCTGAAATGTCGATCTCCGCTCCTTTCGGTGGTGGGCAGACATTTTTATAGTGTGGGTTCCTGGAAATACTCAGATGTCACTGTTG
This sequence comes from Rhinoptilus africanus, assembly GCA_013400135.1. Classification (NCBI taxonomy): domain Eukaryota; kingdom Metazoa; phylum Chordata; class Aves; order Charadriiformes; family Glareolidae; genus Rhinoptilus; species Rhinoptilus africanus. Next base: position 45,443 of record VXBO01015185.1, read on the forward strand.
GTGCGTTCCAAGAGCGCTGTTTATTTTCGGATGTACCTATAAAAACTGAGGCCGAAGCCAGGAAATATTCAAAGCCGTTAGGGGGTTATTAAGCTTTAAGTAGCACGGTGCACTCTGGATGGCCCCAAAAGACCTAACGCCTCTGGACCCATTCTTCTTCCCATTCAGCGGGAATTATATCATTGAGAAAGCCCTAGAAAGAGAGGAGACTTTGCCCACCTTTGCCCAGGGTGGAACCCAGCAGTGCCCCGTCACAGAGGTTGAATTGAAGAGACTCCAGCCTCATCCAAAGACATTAAGGGAACCCCGTCTGTCCCGTAAGAGGCGGCTGATCTCAGTCTGTGCTTGAAACATCAGAATTCAAACCAGTGCCCTGACGAGGCATCGCTATGGCCGTGCACATCCCACTGCACCGCGGTACAACACAGCTCACGATACGGGACGTACCAGTGCCAGCCCCTTCCCGGGTGCCGGCAGGGTCCAAGCTCAACAGCCAAGTTCTGGAATCACCCTCTGGCCTGTGGAAAAGGCAGCGGTGCCTCTGCGCGGTGACCTGTGATCCCGATGGTGCCGTTAGGGAACATGCTGTTCGTTCTGGTCAGCTTGCTGCTTTTTTTTTTTTTTTAAGTTTTGACACTTGTTAAAAACATTCTCCACTTCTCTCGCCTTGGTAACCAGAAGGCAGGACCCAAATGCAAAAATACCAGTATCAAAATGCCTTTGGAGCCGGGCGGAGGCTCGTGCTGGGACAGGGACCAGCAGTGGCGCTGGGCTGCTAGGGTTCACCTTGAGAGAGATTTCTCCATTCTCGGTTGGCTCTGGGAAGCCAGTATGTTAATAAACTCGCTGCTGAGCAATTTAATCTTATTCTGTACACTCTACTCACTCTGGAAGCCCAATTAAGCATAAGAGAACAATGACTTTTTGCTTATTTAATAACGTTTTTTTCTGAATGTCACTGTTGCAAAAAACCCAGCAAATGAAATCGCCCCTCANGGTATGTTCGTTGTGGCTTCTCCAGTTAAAAAGCTATCATCCATCAGGATTGTAATCATCCATCCGTCCATCCATCAGGACTGGATCAGCCATCCAGCTTGTAAAAACGAACACTCTTCTGTTATTTTTGAGGACACACAGGCTGTTCCACAAGATCAGCTCGTGCCCACTATTTCAGAATGCCTCTGCAAGAGATTGAAAAAAGGAGGAGAGTGGTTAAAAAAAGCAATTCAGACATTAACAGTGTCATGGCAACAGCAAATTAGAGCCTCAAAAGCGGAGCTCGGCTCACTAAAGGTTTAGGGAGTCGCTGCACTGCAGGACTGAATGAAATATTCAGCACATAAAAGAGGTGCCCAAATGTTTTTTGTATTTGCGATAATGACGCCAAGCTGACTGCTATTTATATGTATTTTTGCCTAACCCTGGATCTTTTTTTGTCCCCTGCAAAAGATTTTGAAATCGTGTACTTGTCAGGTAAACGCGGGTCTATTTTGATTCTTGGGGAACTTTGGCATTTGCGAGCATAATCATGGCCATCGGCTTTTGCTCACGCGGCGAGTGACTGTAGTAGCAAAAAGGGAAAGAAGGAGAAAATGAGCATTTCGGGAAGAGTTACCCAGCAAGAGAGTTTTGTGTGTCGAGTGAGATGATGTAGCGTGAGGTGACAGCCTGACCCGTACCCAACAGCGAGGTATGCGCTCTCGAGTTCTGTGGTTTCACTAGTGCTGTGCGTGCGTACGAGCAGACAGCAAGCCCCCTTTGCTATCTCTGTCCCTATAGCATCTCTTCTGGGTTTCTCAGCCTTTTTCGTCCCAATGAGGTCATGTCAAGCTGTCCAAGAAGCCAGTGGCCATTCCCATAAGCTTTGCTTGCCTGATCATTACTTCAAGGTTCATTCTAGTGCTTAGGCTCTTGATGGTAGTAGCTACCCATGGCTGGTACCAGTAATGGGGTGGGATCAGGGGGAAAAAAAACCCAACCCTGCGTTGCGAAAAATATCCTCTCGTTTTAATTTGGGCTTTTGCCAGGCTGTCAGGGAGAGAAAAACTCCCTGCAGAGTATGTTCCTTACACTAGAGAGGACTCAGAAGCGAGGGAGTACTCAGCTCTGATTTGTCTTGTGTTTGTATCCTCCTTTCTGCCCTTTGTCCTCCACACCTCACGACTCTTACCCTTCCCCTTTTGTCTTTGCTAAACTAGCTCGGGAACACGAAGCAAGGTTTGAAAGACCTCGGGACTTTCTGTCCGTGTAAGTGGTCTCTCATGGAGCTGGTGGTCTTACAGGGTCATGGCCAACGTGCTCCAACTCCTCTGCCTGATACTGGAAAGGAAAATCTCTGAGCATCTGAGGCTCTTGCAATATTTGCCCGTTCAGTTGCCACATCCTGAGACTCTCCCACCTTTGAAGATGCCGGGTGTCTTTTAGCTAAGTCTCTACTTCCCTTTGCTCCTCTAAACTCTTTCAAGTCATTTCTCACAATGCTGGGATCCTCTGGTTTTGAACTTGACCTTAAAGTGAAATTTTATATAGTGCCTTCCGCCACAATTCCCCTGCGTCGTAGGGTCAGGGCAGTTTGGAGCTCTTGAAGTTTCCCAGTATGTTTTGACCAAGTTCTGCCTCCCAGCGACTCAGTACCAACAAGTCTTCAGGCCTCGCACCGTTGATACACAGCCATTAGAAAGAGAGCGTCCTGGCAGATTTAAAAGTTAGAAGCTTTTGTGGTTTGCCAACTGGGAACTCCTGGTACCTGGACCCAAATCCACCGCCCTCTGTCCCGCTGGAGAGGCTGGGAAGCACTTAGGGTTTGAATCCATCGGTACCAGAGCTGCCACTGAGCGAGGGTGGAAGCTTTGAGTGCTTTGCCCAATTAAGCTTGTGAGATAAAGAGAGTTTTCAGTCTGTAACAACACTTTAATTTCGAGCATGGGAGTTCGAAGTCTGCTCTTTCTTGTACGCTCGTTGGCACCGGCGTGGGCTTGTCTGGTGGAGGGGGTTTTTCAGATGGGTCTGGCCAGTGGGTTCTGAAAAGCCTTAGGGTGGCAAGGCAACTTTGCATTTCCAGGAGATGAGCAGGGAAATTGCACGTACGCAAAGCAAGATCTCAATAGCGTCACCAAGAGCAAAAACAAGCTGCAAAGAGGAAGAAAAGGTGTTCAGAAGTCAAAGTCAGTGGGGTTCCCAAGGGTCCAGCCGCCAGTTTATGGTATGGTTTGCCATTTTCCACTTCTTTAGGAACTTTATAAAAAAGCAATATGAGGACTTGAATTTGCCGCTTCTTGGCTTTCCCTCTCCTCCTAAGTGCTCCCAGTTACAGGAACCCTGCAACCAGGAGTACCTCTTACATCGCTGCAATGCCCAAGCAGTTGAGCCAGAGCCCAGAAAAGCCTTGACTGTGAGGGTGATAGAGATTATTCCTCTTGCAAAGAAAAGTGTCTGAGACTTAGTTTCTTAGTCTCAAAGCCATGACCTGGGTCCCACTCCGCTTTGGGAGAGGGCACGATGCTGCCTCCAGAGAAGCAGCTGGCTGGAGGAGAGCAGTCGGGATGCGGGCAGGATTGACGGGAGGCAGATAGCTTGGGGAACGCTTACAAAATGGGCAGTTTGTCCTCTCCAGATTGAGAGCAGTGACTAGTTTGGGGGATTGATTGCATGCAGATGGAGTCTAAAAGGGTTCAGAGAGAAGGGTGATGGTGAGAGAGAAGACATCAGCTGTATCCCTCCAACTTTTAACTTGGTTGCTTATCCACAGCTCCATCTGAAAGAAAATAGCTGCTGTCAGGAGCTCCAGAGCTCCTCTGCACTCTGCTGGTACTCTGTTATTGCTTGTCAGAAGGCCCTTAAAGCAGAGTATGGATTTTCTAGCAGAAGTCCTAATTGCTGCATTCGTACATGACTTATCCTCTGGAGCGCGTGGAGCCCTTGAATCGTCTGAGATAGCAAGAGAGAGGTGTTCCCCCAGCTTTCCCCTCCACCTGCTCGCCTCTCCGACACCCTCCACCCCTTGGTCCCCCAGAGCAAAAGCCCTTCTGGTGCACCCGTCTCTCCGTTTGTGAGACTCCGCTAATTGTCATTAGCAGATGAGTCGTACTGGCTGTGCGATCACCTGAAGAAGAGTTCCCTGGTAGGGCTTGGCCCAGAACATTTGAAAGAGCATCTTTAGGCAGAGACTGGCGCAGGGGCTGCTCCCTGTGCTAAACCTTGCTTCTCACGCCGGCTTCTCTGAACTGGCAGATGCCTTCAGAGAACTGAACTGGCAATTGCTCGCCCACGGATGCGATTCCCAAATCCCACGCCTCTCTGCCCAACTTGCTTGTGCCGGTACAGGGAAATATCTGCCAGTTTGGTTTTAACCCTTGTTCAGCCGCCTTTCCCGTTGCTGTTCTTCCCCATAAACGTGCAGGGTGCTGGGAGGTGGGGTTGATGCTTTGTTTCCAGGCGAGGTGTGTATTTCTGGGAGGCTGGGGCAGCCTTTTTTCCGGGGGGGGCAGTGGTGGTGTGTGCCCCATGGAGATGCTCCCGGTCCTGCTCCCCTGGGCACACGCTGCCAGGTAACTCCGGAGAGCTCGTCTTTGTCAGGCTCCTCAGGGAAGTATGAGGAACGAACGCAACTTAGGCCATCGCAGCGGTATGTTCCCCTGACATTTTCTTGGAAAAGCAAGGTTGCTGTGTGAGCTGCATGGGGGAAGAGCTGGCTCTGGGTACAGACACATCCCCGGTGCTGCCCGGGGTGCGATGTGACACATGTCACTCTGGAAAGCAATGTGCTGTTGGGAGCACCCTTTCCCTCCGCCACTTCTTCACCACCGCCTCCAAACCACCTACTTCTCTGTAGCTCTCGCCTTCCTTTTGAAACATCCTCTCAGGCTGGATTTCCACCAGCGCTTTCGAGAAGAAGGGGCTGCCGACCTCGCTGCCACCCCATGTACCTCTCAGAGGTACACAACCACCCCTTCCCTCCCACAACGCCTGCTGCCAACGGTGACCAAGGGACCTGAGCAGCCCGAGAGCTCTCCTGGCCCTTTGAGGACACCGTGGACTGTTAAACCACTATAGACCCTTTCCATTTTGCCCATCCCACGCTGAAATGCAGTAAATGGAGAAAGCACAAGGAAAGGGGAACATGTTTTCTTTCCAGGGACGTGCTAGGTGGTATCACCGTTGCAATGCTGAAGGATGAAGCCGGGGATTGATTCCTCTCCCCACGGCAAAACCCCCCAGGTGTTACGCTTGGATCTTCAGCGCTGGGGCAAGAGTGCCCGAGGTCCTTGTCACGACTTAAATTCCTGCTATCAATCAGCAAAAGCTGCCTGATGGATCAATTAGCACAGAATTTCTGGTCTTCTTAGCAGAAGGAGCTATTAATAAACACTTGCCTGCAGATTTATGGGTCTGGAGATAAATGCGTCCACAGTCTCTGTAACCCTTTAACCTTGACATTGTGCTCGGGGTGGGGATGACCACCAAGCCCAGCTCACAGATGAAGTAGCTGGTTTCATGGTCTTCTCTCCCTGTTCAAGGATAAACTTTCCTTCTTGCTGGCTGACACGAACACGCTCTGAATGATGGACAGGGAACTGATATTTTTGGACATTGTAATCATCAAAACAAATCAGAGCCTTTTTTTTGTTTTTTCCTGCACATCCGAGTGAATGAATTTAAAAACAACTCCCCTTCCCCTCGATGGAAGGAGCTGAGCTAATGCCAGCACATGCACTCTATCCAATTTTATTTATTTCCCTGGAAGTAATTTTCTGTCTAAAAATGCTGCTTTCTCAGAATCCCACAATTTTCAGGGAAATTGGTTCTGCTGGAATTTTCGACAGCGAAAAGCCGAACAGAACCATTTGAATATCTTCACTTTTGCTACACAGCAATAGCAGCACGTAGCTGACAAGTGGAGGTGAGAGGACCGTTAAAATGAAAGGGAAAAATTAAAGGAGGATATTCTGTCATTGCTCTAATGTAAACATTTGATACTGCTTAAGCGAGAGAAATGAATGCTATTTAAATGTGGCGTGGAGACCACCACCTGCCACAAATCTGTTGGCACATTAGTTTTGCAAAAACCAGTCTAACTTCTTGTCGTGGCACAGAGAAGAAACCCCAGCATCCAGCTGGCTCTTGACGGACACGGGATTGGCAAAGCCGAGCAGACATCCAGTGTCCAAAGAGAAAAAAAAAGAAGCCGGAATTAGCATGAACGTCATCTCTCCTTCTGCGCCTAAATCCCTGAGAGAGATGAGTGATCACCTTCTTTGCAAGTGTTGACTCCAGTTTCTTGAAGCTGCGGTAGCAGCAGGGTGGGCAGTGTGAAGACAGCCCCTGCAGGGGGTGGTCCTGGGCGCAGCCTGCGGATGGAGCTCCGTGTTTCTCCCAGGAAGGCAGCTCCTTCCTCTGGCAGCGGGCTGCAGGCACGCTTCCCACCAGGCATCTGTCCTGAGGCTGGGCAGGCTCCAACCTCCACCTCTGGAGCTCCTGTTGCCTTCACTTGGTGGAAGAAGGTGTCACGCAAGCACAAGCTCATGGTCTGTGACTCTCCTCTCTCGGATGTTAGCACAAATGGGACCCGTCTCACCAAAGCCACCAGAGTTGCGGACTGTGGGGGAGAGGAAACAGGACCCCTCCAACCTGATGCTGCGCAGGGTTAGAGACGTTCGCCTTCAATTAGAGGGATGGGGAACGAGACGGGGAAGTGGGAGACGTGAGTGAAACATACTCGGGAGGAAAGAGAGAAAAACTGAACAAGGGCTGAAAGCAGGCATTTATTGTACTGCTGGAAACGCTTCTGAGTTTGAAAGCAACTGAAGTACAGGAAAAACTGAGTGTTGCTGTCATGGTCCCAGGAGAGAGGGGCACAGTTCTTAAAGTATGTGAACTTCAGAGAAACGCAGCCGTCTGTTATGGCTGTGAGGCCTCTATTTTATTTTATTTTTAATTAAAAGGATGTTTTGAATTTTTCCCACTAGCTGTTTCATTTTATTCTCTGATCTAGTCAGAAATCAGCTTCTGAGAAGGCCTGGAGAATAACTCCATGGGAAAACACTAATGAACCTGTGAAATAAAGCTCCCTGTCGGAGTCGTGGGACAAATACAGCACGCGGGGACTTCAGCGCGGCGGAGACGCGCTCGGAGGGGCACGAGGCATCTCTGCGATGGGCAAGTCACTCCCCGCTCCCTACTGGGCTACTTGGAAGATACCCTGAGAGGGTCTTCCAGGAGGGAGAAGCAGGACGTTTCCCTTCTGCTCCGAGTGCCGCCCAGTCCGTGGGCCCCACTGGGAGCAGCGTGCCTGTGCTGAGACGTCAGTAGCTTTCCACTTCAGCTCCACCAACACCATTCCTGTGCATAACTGTCTGAGCGTCTTTACCCTCTGAAGATCTCTGCGATTTCAGCCGCTTCCTTTGACGATATAAATAATACGGTCTATTCTTAGCTCGACAGCAGTATATTCAAATCTTTATCTAAATTCTGCAGAATTTTCCATTTCAGATGTTTGGGCTTCCAGAGGCAGGCTGCTGCTCATCCCATGCATGGCATTATTCCTTTGATACATGAGCTGAAAATTCAATTATCAGCCCAATTACTGATTTTTCTGAAATTTACAAGGAAAACATTAAAGTTTGATTAAGTGAGAATTCCCACTGGACTGATCAGCAAGGAGACCAAAATTAAATTGCGATTTTAATAGCTTTGCCACGTTGCGACGCATGAGGAGTATCTGAATGTGAAATTTTTTTGCCAGCTGCCAAAAATCAACACTCTTGAACACTGAGCGGGGAAAGACGTCTTTCACTCATCGTAAAAAATGAATAGGCCCGGCCGGGTGGCGTCAAAGGTGCCTTTCCAGTGGCGGCACTGGGAGCGAGGGCTCCACATTAATTATAGATGCGGCTGAACTTAAGCGCGTACAAGGTGGGGTCCTAACCCTTTGGTGTTAGAAGGTGTTGAAGAGCATCACGTGGAGGAGCAAAGCAACAGGCTGAGAGAGCTGGGGGGGTTCAGCCGGGAGAAGAGAAGGCTCCGGGGAGACCTTATAGCAGCCTTCCAGTCCCTGAAGGGGGCCTACAAGAAAGCTGGGGAGGGGCTGTTTGGAAGGGCATGGAGAGATAGGATGAGGGGCAGTGGTTTAAACTAGAGCAGGGCAGGGTTAGATGAGACATCAGGAAGAAGTTCTTTCCACTGAGGGTGGTGAGACCCTGGAACAGGTTGCCCAGAGGGGGAAGCCCCATCCCTGGAGACATTCCAGGCCAGGCTGGATGAGGCTCTGAGCACCCTGATCTAGTTGGAGATGTCCCTGCTCCCTGCAGGGGGTTGGGCTAGATGGGCTTTAGAGTGCCCTTCCAACCCAACACAGTCTGTGATTCTATGAAAATAACTGCTACTTATCTGGAGCTAGATCAACAGCAAAATCGTAGAGTCATAGAACAGTTTGGGTTGGAAGGGATCTTAAAGCCCACCCAGTGCCCCCCCTGCCCTGGGCAGGGACACCTCCCACCAGCGCAGGCTGCTCCAAGCCCCGTCCAGCCTGGCCTTGAACCCCTCCAGGGCACTGGATGATACAGCGTCATGATACGGCATTGTCATCCCTTGGTAACCCAAGAGACTGGGGCTGCTCCAGGCATCAGTCTTGGGTGGCTCGCACCAGAACGAGGAGAACGATGTCCATTGCGGTTGTCTCCAAAATGCCAGTGGTTGGGAGGCACATGCACCGAAAAGACACTTTTACGGGGTATAAAGGTTTATCCCTTATAGTTAGTTCTGGTATGAACCCAACTCGCTCTGGGCAGGTAAACATCTGCCTAATTATGCCCTCCCAAAGGTCGGATTGACATCCTAAAATACAACACTGGCGCAGGCAGTACATTTGCTTCTGCAATTTGCAGGTGTTAAAAAAAAAAGCAAGTTCATTTTAAACATTTGCTTGGGGAAGAGATGAATCAGTAAAGAGCAAAGGACAGAGATGCAGATCTATACAGTTGCATCATCAATTAAAAGACTGAAAACAGCTTCAAAACTCAAGAGTTCTGTCAGCTGCTGGTTGAGAAGGTTGGTGAGAAGGTGCAGTGCCTCTGCAAGGTCTCTTGTTGGACCTCGTGCCTGCTCAGAGTCCTTCCACTACCCAGAACTTCACTTCTTAACAGGGTGGAAGATGAGCGTTTGGGTGATTTCCTGCACTGGTGACACTAAACTGTTTAGAGAAGGTTGGGAATTTACTAAAGGGGGGCTGAAATGTTTGGTGAGAGACATTAACATCAGGGGACCACACATCCTTCATCATCATAGAAGCCGTTTCCATTTGCAGCGTGGCAGTTGGTGTCTCCAATTTTCCAATTGTCTCCAATGTTCCTCCAATTTTCCCCATCCCCACAACATCCCTCCGTCTTCCAGCCTGACAGCGAGGAGTAAGGAAAAGCACAGCAATGCCTTTTCACCTTCAGCCTCCATGAAATCAGAGTTTCCCGAGGCGGCGCGGGCACGCGTAACACGTAGGCACGTAGTGTGCCGCCCTCCTCTTCCTCGCGCGGAGGGTTAATGAGTGAAACGAATTGTGTGGCGCTGGGGGAAAACGGATTCCTTTGGAAACCTCCTCTCCCCTTCCAGAGCCTCTGGATTCATCTTTCTTAAATAAACACACTTGAGAAGTCTTTTGGAGTGTAAATAAGTCAGGGCAGCGGCAAGAAAGCAATTGCCAGTGAATAATTTGCAGAGCTGCTTGCAGCTGGCCCGTCCTCCTGGGGCCAGACCTGCTGCTTGACAGTGCCCTTGTTATTCCTTGTTCATCTCGGCACAGGAGCTCCTTCATTTTAAGAGCTTTCCATGATCCCCACTCATTTTTTTTTCCCCCCTCCTCTTTTTCCAGCTGTAATAGCCAAGACACTGTTGACCGCGAGCACTTCAAACAATAACCTTCTGAATGATTTAGCAAGGCGGCTCCTTCAGTAACAGGTTCCTCTTAGATGAAATACATTCATATTTATGTAAGAGAGAGGTTTTGGAATGCTATTAAATTTACAGGGCGAGCTGGCAGAGCAGCCATCTTCATCCGATACGGAGAGAGGGAAAAACAGCCTCTCCGCAGCAGCAGGGAAATATTTACGAACACAGAAAAATCCTTCCCAGTGTTCATTACCCCAGCGGGGGGACGAGGACAGTGAGCATTAAAATGGGAAAGCTTGTTAAATTAGAAGTCCGTCAGGCTGGCCTGGCGTGGCGGGGTGGAGAGTCTGGTGGTGGCGCAGGCTTTTTTCAGCGGGTTGTTTGACAAGCCCCTAATGCTGGAGGGGGTTTTTGTGGGGTTTTCTCACGGAAATGAAGAAGGAAGGGAAAAAACGTGCTGAGGGTGGGCAGAGGCACCCCGTCAGGCAAACTCTGGTTTGCGGGCGGATGGGCAGGTGAAAGGAGGATGATTCAGGGTGAGGAGAGGGGAATGGGGTCTCCTGTTGAGAGCTGGATCCGGAGCGTGGAGGTCGGGCAGAGGAGGGGACCAGCACCAGAGCCCAGAAGGATGCTCGCTGCAGAACGCTGCATCCCGCAAAGCTTGCAGATGGATTTTGAAGGCAAGGCTCACCAGACCCATGACAATAAACAGAAATCGGGTTGAAACATTGCCCGCTGTATATCATGACCCCTTCGGCTGAGGCTCTGTAGAGGAAGGAGGCAGCCTCATCTCTCGGGGCTTCAGCAGAGCGTTAGCTGCAGATGCAGCCAGACCATCCTTAGGTTTCTGATCCCAGAGAGTCGAAGAGCGCCGTGTGGAGCTAAAGAATGAGGCAAAACACTGTTGGCCTGGGGCTCTGCTGAAGGGCTGTGACGGAGGGGACCACAGGCCCACAAGTGGCACGTCCCTGCTTTACCTGCCATGCCAGGACTGGGAGCAGAGCTGATGGAAAGCTCTTGTGCCACCTCCACATCACGGCGGGACACGATCGCCGGAGACACGGCACCTCGGGGCTGCAGGGGAGATGTGTGTTGGGTGTGAGGAACCCACAACAATTTGTGGTCGTTTAGACAATTATTCTCTCACCCGATGACCCCTCCCCACCCGGGAAGGGGAATCAGGAAAAACAAGGAAACCCAAGGGTTGAAATAGAAACAGATTTAATGGAATAAGACCAAATAATTACCATTAATGACACTAAAGAGCCAGTGTTGATCCCGACACCAATATAAAGCAGAGGAGGACCGTACCCAGCCCCTTCCCCAGCAGAAGCCGTGCCCTCCCCGCAGGGACAGCCAACGTGGGACCCTGCGAGCGCTGCGGCTGCGGGGGGAAGGGAAGGGCTCAGGGCTCCAGCACCGGGGCCAGGAGTGCTCAGGATGGCAGCCAGGAATGGAGAGAGAGAGGGAGAGAGAGCAAACTCCTTGCAAACTTCCTGATTTCTATGGAATGTGCCGTTCATGGTATGGAATAACCCTGTTGGCAGCTTGGGGCGATGCCCGGGTCTCGCTCCTCCTCATCCCCACACCTCGAAAACACCAAGACCTTGAAACCCGCACCCCAGAGCTGGCGATAAAGTAAATATTTTCACCAATTCAGGCACTAGAGCCTTTTCCCAGGCAGTTTTCCCAGGCATTGGAAGAGAAATCAATCCTGTGTTGCTCAATCCAGGACAGGTAACCCTGAAAGTGGGTTCAGCAGCCGAAGGTCCATCAGGAGCAGGGATGATTCCCTGGGGAAGCGGCTGCTGACGAGGACCAGCCCTGTGCGCGTTTGCGGTGCCTGGGACCAGGCTGCCCTCCCTGCTCTCCCCGCCATGGCACCGTTCCCTGCCTCCCCCCACCAGCCTGGACCACCATATCTCACACCCGGCTGCCCTCTCCTCCAGCGACGCCAGCCAAGCCAGGATGAGTGAGGACTCAGGCAGGCTTTCCAGCGAGGAAGGAGAGCGTCGGAGGAGGGATGCGGGGATGCCAAGCACACAGCATCCTTCCCCAGCGCGGGGCTGGCTGCTTTTCCCTTCGGTGGGAGGGCTGAGCGTTGGCAGAAGAGAAATGCCACCCCAGGCAGCTGAGCGACCTTTGCCAGGCCCAAGAGCATCGCCAGCGGTGCCGGGGCCGGTCTCCAAAGCGTGCAGATTGCTTTTTGCCTCCTGAAATATTCTTCACGGTCTCCGTGAGCTTTAGAAACACCAAAAGCGCTGGAGTGGCTCCAGATGAAACAGATAACGTGGTGTTATTCATTTGGCAAAGCCGCGTTTCCACCGCCCATCCTAAACTGCTATGCGTGGTTTAACCCTGCCGGCGGCTGCCTGCCGGCCGTTTGCACGGTAAATAATCAATTTTGCACAAAGTTAGAAGCACCACGGAAACGTACAGTCTCTGTATTAAACTCACTGGGCTGGAGGTGGCAAATAACTCCAGCGATTCCCAAACGGCCTCAAAACATAGCGGCTGCAGAGAGACAAATTAGTCATTTTATGCTCTAAATACTTAATGTCAGCGCTAAAAATGAAGAGATGGAAGAATGTCCGGGAGAAGCGGATCGGGATGTAGCCGTGATGCAAACCTTGTCAGGTGGAAATCGGTGCAGGGCAACAGCCGGTGACATGAGCATCGTTATGGGAGAGCGGCCCATGCCATGCTTGGAGTATTTTATGGAAAACCAGGAGTCTCCTCTCGTTTCTGACCAAGCAGAGTTTGAAACGGAGGCAAAAAACCCAAAAGATGACTTCCAAGGTGCTGCCTGCTGATGGGCCGAGGGACATGAAAGGCACAGCATGAGGCTTTTCTCCTCCGGGTGGGAGATGTGGAGGGGAGAGGGATAGGAAGCTGGCATTCCGTAAAGGAACTTAAAATAAATGATAATAAAGGACTGAGGAGTCCAGGCCATGGTGAGGGGGGTGAGCCCCTGGCCCAGGTTGCCCAGAGAAGCTGTGGCTGCCCCATCCCTGGAGGGGTTCAAGGCCAGGCTGGACGGGGCTTGGAGCAGCCTGGGCTGGTGGGAGGTGTCCCTGCCCAGGGCAGGGGGTGGCACTGGGTGGGCTTTAAGGTCCCTTCCAACCCAAACCATTCTATGGCTTTACTGGTTTTGATGCAAACATCCTACTCCCACCCTTTCCTGCTTCTTAAATTCCTGGTTTGTCCTTTCTGGTCCAAACCCACACTCCAGGAGCTCCCAGTCATCCAGGCTTGCCCCCACTGAGAGTCCCCTGGGAACAGAGGGAGCAGGGGGACACATCAGCCTAGTGGTCCCCAGCTTTTCCAACAGACTGTGTGTCCCCCCTGCCCCTTGCTCTGCAGCCGGGCACCGGCTCACCCCGGCAGCGTCTCCTCGCGCGTTGAGGAGCACTCCCTGCAGCTACTCAAAAGGACATTGTGGAG